>JACWST010000298.1:24703-41469 GCA_014850475.1 Cryphonectria naterciae
GCGTGGCCAGGCTGATGAGGCCACTTCTTATGTTGTCGACAAGCGTGGCCAGGCTGATGAGGCCACTTCTTATGTTGTCGACAAGCGTGGCCAGGCTGATGAGGCCACTTCTTATGTTGTCGACAAGCGTGGCCAGGCTGATGAGGCCACCTCCTACGTCGTCGACAAGCGTGGCCAGGCTGACGAGGCCACCTCTTAGTAAGTCCTATGATTTTGTAGAATTACTAAAGCATTTCAAGACTAAAATTTATCACTGGCAGTGTTGTCGATTAAATAAGCGTAGCAAATCGCCACCGCTTCTTGGAATGATTCCAGTGCTAGGAACATCTAGTAACGCAGTCCGAGGTGAAAGATAACAGGTCACTGCCTGCATTGCTTCGAGTTAAATGGGGGACCAAACTGTTGAAGGAGTTGAGCGGGGACTGGAATTGTAGCACAAGTGAAAGTCATGGCTAGTAGCGGGAGTCTAGCCTGTAGTCGGAAATATCAAGCGCATTGCTTGGATGCGATTAACAAATATGATCACATTAAGTATGTTATGGGCTCGGTACGACCACAATCATTTAGCTACTTACGGAGTTTTGAGTTTGAGTTTGAAGTGCTTTGGTCTTCCCTTGTGGGTTTGAGAAATTTCTTATTGCCCTCGCGAATGCTGAATGACAAGTAAATTGCTATTTATAGCAGCGCTTATCATTTTACTTTGTCCGCGCATGCAGCTCCGATTCGTATTCGATGCTAGAAGTACTGCAACTATTAGTTTATGATCCCATGATATTTACGTCCCAACCCAAATCTTTACATGAGATGAGTACATTGTCCTTCGTTAAGTTGCGCAACTTGTGCGAGTTTTCAATATTTTGCTTAACATTTGCTGAAAACACTGTTTCACTCGATACGTAATTAATTAGTTAAAACGTCTTTGAGAAAAGGTGATAAGGAAAAATTACTAGCATATCATCCATACTATTATTTGCCTTTTAATTTATTCTCTATGCTTTGTTAAATATCAGGCGATGTTTTGAAATTTAGTTCCCTAACTAGACGTGAAGGTATTAGCTCTAAATTTGACGAAGCAGATGTGGCCAAACGTTTGCTCAGTTTATCACAACATGGTGTTTTCAAAAAGGTTGAAAGCGCAACCTTTCTTGATCATAAGGTTAATCACATTCTTCAATGTCGAGTATCCGTATTCTGCTACTTCACTTCTTCACTAGCATACTCATAAAGGCAAAAACAATCTTGGCGTTGTGTTCTGGCTTTATTTCCAGAGCATTTCCTAACTCTGTCAGCAGACCCCAAGTCTCAGTCGCCTGTTTTGTGCATTCTAGTTAGTTAGCGAGTAGGAGATGCGCCCGACCGTTATGGCGTGTTCAGAGTGCATGTTGACTTACATGTTGCTTGAACAAATTTTTATGTCCTCTCGTGACCTCATACGCGTCTTTGCTGGCGAAAACAGATTCCAGTCTGCTGAGTACATCGCGGCAGCCCTCCTCCTCAATCCCAGCCAGACTCAACGATCGCATCTCGTCAATGAGAATATCTTCTGCGTTATGCATGATCCCTTCGTGATAGCTGTCCCGCTCCTGCG
This sequence comes from Cryphonectria naterciae, assembly GCA_014850475.1. Taxonomy (NCBI): domain Eukaryota; kingdom Fungi; phylum Ascomycota; class Sordariomycetes; order Diaporthales; family Cryphonectriaceae; genus Cryphonectria; species Cryphonectria naterciae. The sequence continues at coordinate 26,292 of JACWST010000298.1, forward strand.
TGTCCCAGCTCTTGGCGCTCTCATGGAGTGCGGCGAGCATTCGTTTGAGATGGCGCTTCTTGGATAATGCCTGAGCCGAGGAGAGGGCGGACCCTGAGGGAAAGACCGAAGTGTAGTATTCCGTTATCATCGATTCCACGCTGTCGAATCCGGCTTCATCGATAGCCTCGAGGACCTTTTCCAGGCGCCTGACCTTGTCATTGTGGGTGCTGGGTTGGACGAGCTGTTCTTTGTCCACACGAGGTGCCGACCCGGTCTGTGAGACAGGTGGCTTTATGGACTGTTCATTTGAGGCACGGTGCCTGTGACCTTCAGCAGCAACATGAATGACCTGTGGAGGCCAGCTGCTTGCCTTGGACTTGTTAGATCCTGGCGATACGTGGCCGTAGGATGTCACATTAACATGCTGATCCAACCTTTGATCGTGTTGGTCCGACTTGAGTGGCGACGAACTCATCTCGAGAGATGTTGGTGAGAGTGCGCCAGCATCGTCAAACGAGATTTGATGACCAAAGTTTGAATTGTAACCAGCCCCCATTAGTCCTTCCGAAGTCCGCTTGGGTATGACACGCCTTTTGGGATCTAGGGGCAGCAACGGATTGCCGAAAGCAGTCATACATTGTGTAGATATTCGGCTCGACGCGCTGTCGGAATCCAAGGTAGGATTGGAACTTTGATAATCTGGACTTATTGTTGAAGTCCACATGCCTGAATTTACTTGATTAAGATCGAGTATCGGTAATGACACATCTATCGCAAGGTCGGCACTGTCATGTCTTGTAAGTGATCTGCTAGGACACCTCGCGTGTGGATTGTAGCGGAACTTGCATCGGACTGGTTGTGTATAGACCGTGGTAGCTACCATCGTCTAGCGAAAGCTGACGGACATGTTGAATGTCCTCTCCATTGCGTTCGTTATTGCTTCTTCGTGATTCTTTACCTCGGGATTCTTCACGTAGCTGGCTTTCGGCAGCCATCAAAGTTTCCTGACTTTGGTTGCTAGAGGAGGAGATGGAAGAGTTGCGAAATGATCTCATTTCTGCACAAAGTGAAGCGTTAGTTGTGTGCTGAATTAAGTCCCGGGGCTTGATCCGCACTTACTGTCTCTGTGCTTTCTTTGTGCCAAGCGGTTCTTTTTTCTAGCATTTGCAACAACATTGTCCTCGAGCTCGAAAGCTAAATGCAAAGGTGTTGAGTGCGACATAAGGACACTGTAGGTGACTCAATATAATTGGGTTTAGTGAAGTGACTTTGCTATCCGAACTATGTAAAAATCAATGTAACAAAAGCTTGAGGGCCATCTAGGTCTCTATACAAGCGGGGTAAGGACTCCAATATTAAATAGCGAATAGACATGCGCTACATTATGCTTACGAACAAGTAATAGAGATAAAAGATAGATAAAAATCTAAAGGATTTTGTTTAACCCTTTTCATAATGCAGATTACGCACTTAAAAGTACACATGCAGCTTATGAAGAACGAGATCAATTGGAAATGTATCGGAAATCAGTCGATTGTAAACCCACTTTTATCCGCACCGTTTGAGCTAGCAGAACAGGCTTAGCTTCAGTCGAAGTCGGACATTTCTCGAGACCTTAGCACGGTGAAGATGGTACGCATCGTGCTTCCGACCCGATGGCCCGCATGGGCAGTTGTTGTCCCAGGTTTTAGCCGAGCGCTCCAGCGGCCGCCAACACCGCTTTTTTCAGCCACATGCAGGATCGCATGCAGAATATGGGGACGGGACAAACCTGCGGTGATCCTGATCCTTCTCCCCCTTTTCTCATCTATGCTGAGATAGCAGGGCATGGGGAGAAGAGGTTGGGTAGGGTGAGGTGTGTTGGAGCATGATTTTCTCGGCTCTAACCGGGGTGCCATGCATGGACCCTTGAGGAGGTTGGCCGAGGCCGATTCGAAAACTCGCCTGGAAATCTGGATTCCGAGATTCCTCATCACGCCAAGCCGGGCGCGAAGCTGACCAGCCGATGGGCATTAGTTTAGCCTACGCAGATCGTACAATCCAAGCCCCTCCAGGCTAGCCAAATGCGCCACGCCGGTGATGCCATAACACCCTGGCCGACAATAGCCGATACAGAAGGAAGGGCGACAAGAAGTGTGTGAGATTATGGATTATGAGCGAAGCAGGAAGGAATTGCCAAAGGAAGCCACCTACATCGTCACGGTGGCGTCTGCAACCACAGCCGCACCGCATTCTTTGTTGCGAAGGGTCAGGAAGGCCTGCTGGACGCCCACTAGTCCGCCAGAACAATCTGTGTCAATTGTCATTGACGGGCCATGCATATTGAACACATGGGAAATACGGCTCGACAAAATGGCCTTCGCTACACTAGTGACATAATATGCTGATAGTTTGACTAGGTCTCTGTAGTTATTCCCCTCCAAATCTGATGTAAAGCTTACTATGTAGACGACTATATAGGAGCCGGCAACAGAATTGATTGTCAAGCCGGTATTCCCAATGGCCTCGTGAGACCTCTCGAGCAGGAATCTCTGTTGCGAATCTATTGCGACCGCTTGCCGAGGTGAAAACCGGGGGAAAAACGAGTGGTCGAGATCGCTTAAGTCTGCCTGCATGGAATGGCAACCCCGACAGTTATCGATGCCGTTAGGTTCATCACTACTGGGATGATAGAGCGCTGCAGTATTGGTGCGATCACGCGGAACAGAAAATCAGGTCTCAGTCATCCCCTCTAGCAACCTCCGCAGCTGATCTAGGCTATTGACTCCTCCTGGGAGTCGACATGATATTCCAATAATAGTGGAACCGGAGGCATAGTAACTTCGGGGCCAGTCAATGTTCTTTTCAATGTTTGAATATCCAAAGTGCAGATTATAATGATTTGTAGTTTCCAACTCATACTTCTTGTCTTCAACTAGTATATGTAAGTATTATGAAGCTGCTTATGGCACAAAAACAGGCTTTGCACTGTGCCAATACAGCTTTATCACCCACCGGCCATTCAAGAATGTTCCCTATGGCTTAGGAGCAATGTCTTAACCATCATCATACCACGTACTAGTATCAGGTATCATTATCGAGAATAGATGTCGATAGTTACCCACGAAATCCCGTACCCGTCGCGCATTGCCTCGACTTGAACGGTAAGGTGTAAATGTACTCCTTTGTTTGTGTTTGTCTGTATGCGTCTGTGAATGCGAGTGTGTAAATGCAAGACTCCCAAAGCTGAGCACGGGACACGGGGGTGGGTTTAAAATAAAAGAAAATAAAAAAAAACTCCCAACAGGCCCCCCCCCCCCCAAAAAAAATGGTGCTGCTAGCTGAGAAAACGCTGATAACTGAAACTTCGTTCGAAAAGCGCGCTGCAGTCGCAAGCTGGCTCGATCTCGTAGGAAACATCTTGTTCAGAACTCCCCGATGATCTACTGATTAATTCATTCAGTCTATCCGCTGGATATGAGAATCGGTACTCCGAACACTATATTGGCATAAGCAACCTACACATCATCAGTGGTAGGGGTCGAAGATATCCATTCCACAGTTGTAGCGATGGTTATGGACGTGACGAAGGACGCGTTGTGCTAATGCTAAAAACGTGTCGACAATGCGATCAGAGACGGCGATCCTATCAGAGCGGTGATTCGCACCACAGCCGTGAGTCCGGATGGCTTCACAGCTGCTAGCATCACGTACCCCGATGTAAGGCAGTCTGACAGCATGCTAACCCATCCTCTTGATCTCCCACCCGCTTCTCAATATTGTATACATCGGAGACTTTCGTATGTTCAGATGCTAACTTTGGAATGTCAAAGGGCGCTGCTCAAGTGCAACTCATCCGCACTGCCTATGCGTGGACTAGGTTGTCCCCGCTGGTGAGTATTCACTCTATCACTGTAATCAAGACCTGTTTAGTTATTTCGATACCATGTCTGACTAGGAGTTAGGACGTGCCTTACGTCGAGTCTGATAGCATAGGTATACGGGCTGGTGACTTAGAAGAGTTGATAGCCATCCCGAAAGTCTTGATTAGCTCTGGACAAGAACGAGGCGTTCCTCTGCATGTTGGTCCTATGAAAAGTAACATTGGACACACTGAGAATACAAGTGGCCTTACCAGTCTTGATAAGGCGACTCTTATACTTGACTGCCTTCAAATACCCGTAGCAGCCGGCTTGCGCTTTCAATCTGGCCTCCCACTTCACGAGCGATAATGCAACGCCAAGTGTGTCCATCAAAATCAATTGGCATTAGTGGAACGAACTCGTATGCCATCCTCGATCGGGCACCGCTTGAACTCAATATTATCACGTTACTTCCTGAGCCTGGTGTGACGAGTCCTCGTCTCTTTATACTTTCTGCCAACACTTATTGGGGCAAACCCTAACCCTGACCTTTTCCTCTATAAAACCACGCCTTCTGTGCTTTTCTTTCTTCATCTTCTTCCAGATAATCAATCTAATCAAATAGAACCACCCTTCCGTGTTTGGATTCTCCGAGTGACGATTGCGGTGGTAGATCAGGTCGCTTATCGACGTGTCAACACTAGACACAATGACAGCCGGGCAGCGCTGCTGCCAGCATCTAAACCCGCTGTGCTAAACTCTTGAGCATTTTTTAAGAAAAATTTTACCACCGGCCCTAATATCAAAGGGCGAGGTCCAGGGCTCAGGTTCAAGCAGAGGCATCGGGCGGTGGGGGGTCCGCAGGGTAGGATCGCGGACGAATTGAGCTATATTAGAGACATGGACGACAGGGTTGTCCATAGGTATTGCTTCAGTAATAATGATGATTATCAATCCGATTCGCCTGATCATCAATCCAAATGGCCTGGTTAGGCAGTTGGCAATGTGATGCCCAGAGGCGCGCGCGCATCCATAAACTTTGTAGCGCCTTGGCACCAGCGTTCCACTCGGTCCCCCTGCATAAGTTTGCTTTTCCATATCTACGCAGGTTTATGTCGTGGTGCCATGCCAGCTTGCTATTATGTATTAATTATAGTCTTTACATGCTTAAGCCCAAATTGGTACAGGTTCATCCGTTTCCAATCTCGGGATCTGCTAGGAACGGGGGGACTTACCGCGAACCACGTTTTCATCAATGGACTCTGCCGGCGTGGAGTGATATGGTACGGCGTACTATGGTACCAAAAATACCGAACATTGGTCCCTGCTGTGATATGGCTCGGACCAGTATCTCGGCACTCAGCCCAAGAGCCGGCGGAAATAGCCGACGGTGTGAAGAAAGATCACCTTGCTGATCTGTCGTGTCTAGATTAATGGCAGAGCCAGGTCTGGATGACCTTCCGTTAATTGTGACCCGAGGAAGAGCATTCATGTAATCCGTCATGTACAAACCCAATGTGTAAGACAGACGTATCCTGTTAAGTGGGAATGTGTTAAATAAGTCTAATATACAGCGATAACAAGTAGAGGGGTCGTAAATCCAACGGACTTTGGAGCATGTGATGCTCGTGCGACGGTCCCTGTGGGTCACCGTTGTCCAGGCTCACGAGTAAAAAGATGTCGAAATCGCCAGCTACTTCGTCGATCGATGATCGAGATCCACTGGACCCGGTTTGACCGGCCTACAGAAAAGTTAATTTTATGAAATGATTATGCAGCCCTTGGCAGGACTGCTTTTTGATAGAACACACGTGTGTCGAACAAAGCCACAAAGCAAGTGCCGTATATATATCAGCAGTCATTTCTCCATGTACATAGCGGGTCTCCCTTTCTCAGTCATCCGAGTTCATCATACAGGACCATATCGCCCTTCTCAAGATGCGGTCACTCCTCTACGGATGGTATTGGCTCCAGGCTCTCGCTGCGTTGACTGCCGTCGATGCGGCGTCTTGTCCCTTTACCGGGCAGCAGCAAGCAAACTTAGCTTCACCAAGAGATCATCATGCATTGAGTCGCCGTACAGATAATTCTACGAGCACTCCCTTCGGTACATGCCCGGTCAAAAGCGACGTCGCAGGCGGGGGAACAAGGAGCTGGGACTGGTGGCCGTGCAAGCTCAATCTCCATGTTCTCCGACAGGACACTGCCGAGTCCAACCCCTATGGCGGCGACTTTGATTATGCATCAGCGTTCAACTCACTAGACTGTATGTCTCCTTTGCCTAGTAGAAAAATGGTAGGAGTCTTTGTTCGCTGACGATAGTGCTCTTCAACAGTTGACGCAGTCAAGGCTGACCTGCGGGCCTTGCTTACAGAATCGCAAGACTGGTGGCCAGCCGACTTTGGATCCTATGGTGGACTGTTCATACGCATGGCCTGGCATAGCTCCGGAACGTACCGTGCTTTCGATGGTCGAGGAGGCGCAGGCATGGTATGCAGATCCTCTTTGGTCGCACGTTCAGGGGTCCTTTGCGCTAACTCGTTTGCCTTTAGGGACAACAACGCTTCGCACCTCTCGAGTCGTGGCCTGACAATGCAAACCTGGACAAAGCGCGACGTCTAGTATGGCCTATCAAGCAAAAATATGGCAAGAAGATCTCGTGGGGAGACCTTATCGTTCTGGCCGGAAATGTAGCCTTGGAGTCCTTCGACTTTCCGACATTCGGGTACGGTGGAGGCCGCGTTGATACGTGGCAAGCGGACGAGGCTATCTACTGGGGATCCGAAACAGAATGGTTTCCTGAGGGCGATGATCAACGGTACAATGGCAGCACCGACATCTACGCCCGAGCAGACGAGCTTGAGGTGCCGTTGGCCAACACGAACATGGGATTGATCTACGTGGACCCTATTGGACCTCATGGTATTCCCGACCCCAAGGCATCGGCCCTAGATATTCGCACTACGTTCGGTCGCATGGGAATGGATGATCAAGAGACCGTTGCCTTGATCGCCGGCGGTCATGCATTTGGTAGGTCATCTGGAGACGGAGGGACGGGAATAAATTGATGCAGAGTAAATTGACAGTCTACTCAGGCAAGACACATGGAGCTGCGAGTAGCACCGATTATGTCGGACCAGCACCGGATGCTGCTGGTATTGAAGACCAGCTACTTGGTTGGGCCAACAGTTACAACTCTGGTGCTGGTCCCGACGCTATAACATCTGGCATAGAAGTCGTGTGGACCAAGACGCCAACAAAATGGAGCAACGACTACTTGCACAGCCTGTTGGGAAACACATGGACCCTTCAGACCGGCCCCGGTGGCGCATGGCAGTGGATTGCGCTGAACGGCACGAAAGACTACCCAAGCGCCTTCTCTAATGCTACGTTTAACTTGCCGAGGATGATGACTTCTGATCTTGCTCTGAGAGAAGATCCGATTTACTTTAACATCTCTACGATGTATATGAACAATTTTACGCAACTCACCGAGGACTTCTCGAAAGCTTGGTAAGTGGCTATTGTCCCCCGGCTCAGAGGATTCATTTTGGGTCTCCATCTTTGCGAGACCAGGCATTACAACCGGCACAGCATTATGTGGCATGTGACTGACGTTTCTGACAGGTTCAAATTGACTCACCGCGATATGGGCCCGCGATCTCGTTACTTAGGCCCCGAGGTACCGGCCGAGAAGCTTATTTGGCAGGACCCTTTACCCGAGTCGAACGGCACAACGCTCAGCGACTCTGATATCTCGTCTCTGAAACAGCAAATTCTAGATTCAGGCTTGAGCCGGTCAGAGTTAATTTCCACGGCCTGGGCGTCAGCGTCCACATTCCGGCACACAGATAAGCGAGGCGGTGCGAACGGTGCGCGTATCCGCCTAGAGCCTCAAATCAGCTGGGCCGTCAATACCGGCTCTGGCACGAACCTGTCCAAGGTCCTGAGCACCTTTGAGACGATACAGAGCTCCTACAACACTGGCTCAAAACAGGTCTCTTTGGCGGACTTGATTGTGCTGGGTGGGAGCGCTGCGGTCGAGCAGGCCGCTCACGATGCAGGCTTTGCTAACGTCACGGTACCATTCCTCCAAGGCCGTGTCGATGCTACTCAGGACCAGACCGACATCGACACATTTGGATATCTGGAGCCACAGGTCGACGGGTTCCGCGGCTACGGCCAGGGAACAGCTCGTGCTAGGACTGAAGCAGTCTTGATCGACAGAGCAAACCTGATCGGCTTGACCCCTCCAGAACTGACAGTTCTGATTGGGGGCCTGCGAGTCTTGAACACAAACTATGATGGGTCGAGCCACGGCGTCCTCACGGATACTCCAGGTTACCTGACGAACGACTTTTTCGTGAATCTCCTCGATATGAAGACAAAATGGTCCGGTATCGATGGAGATGAGGTTTTCCAAGGAATCGATCGGTCAACTGGAGCGCAGAAATGGACTGCCACTCGAAATGATCTTATCTTCGGCTCTCATGATGAGCTGCGAGCTTTGTCAGAAGTATATGCAATGGCTGACTCAGGAGAGCTGTTTGTCCAAAACTTTGTAGCTGCTTGGAACAAGGTGATGAACGCGGATAGATTTGATGTAAAAAACTAATAAAGCTGAGAGCCACCTGCATGGAATATGGTGGTCGGAAAAGAAAAGGGGGTCAAGGGGGCAGACATTAGATGGACAGACTTACTAAGTGATAATTCAGGGTTGCTAAGACTAGGCATATCGGTTCGACCAGAGAGAAGAAGCGTGGTTAATGAAAACCTCGGTCACTTCAAAACCCTTATTCCAGCAGCATCTTTAACTTCCAATTGGTTTCACTTTGCGTCCGCCTTCGGAGTCAGAGAATCATCGAAATTCACATTTGAAATCACATAATTCGTCTGCAGAGATTATCAATAGACTCCCAAATCATGAAGATCAACTGGTCTTCCTACGTGATACCTCGCTGTCGCAGCTCATCGTTTCGCTGGCATCACATACAACCCTCCAAACGGTACTACACGCGGGGGAGGGCAAAGCTCGCAAGTATATGCGGACGCAAATTCGAGTCTTCGCTTCTTCAATAAACTCATCGGAGAAGAGTCGACCGCAATTTTGTTCTAGCGCTCTCAAGGGTCTCAAACAGTCAAGATTTCGGAGTTGGATTGACAAATGGCTCCAAGGATCGATCCAACCCCAGGCCTCAAGGAACTGAGCGAGAGAAGTCATCAAGTCAAGCTCGTTCAATCCTATGGATCTGTGGGAGAGGCTATGACATTTTTGTTTGGGAATTAAGACTCTTCAATCCATCAAGCTCTCAATTCTATGTGCTTATGCTGTTTCAAATGGTTTTCTCGTCCGATATTCCAGGTTCAGAACATTTGGATGATTGGCAACAATCACTAGCTGACACCAGAAGACAAGCGCAAAAATACGCCATAAGTTAGAGGCTTGCACATCGACAATTCTGTGTGCATATCTCCTCCGGAACTCTGACCGTTGTCCGCCCTCCTCCCCCATAAATGGAGATTATGTGTCCTTGGCCGTCAGTCACTTGTTTTCCCAAATGCAAAACCTTGCGTGGCTTGGCTGATTTGCATTGAAGACTGGACAGCTGAGTGAGTTACTCTGGACTTTATCAACCAATTCTACCTAGATTACTCGACGCCCGCCGAGCAATACGTTAAAATCCCTCTCGCATCCGATATCAGCCTCAATGTCGCAGCTCCGTTGAGATTTCTCACTCATTTTAATTACAAAAATATCAGCAAATGAAGCATTATCTCGACCTTCAGCCAATGCTATCTGCAATGGGCAAGAAGATCAAAGCCTTCCTATGGGTTTTCAAAGACAGGGATGAACGTTTGCGCCACCAGAGAAAATTGGAACACGAACGCCAGCGCCGACAAGATGAATCCAAAGCCTTCCAGTAAAACGCATCTATTTGGTTTTCTTCTCTCTAGACACGACAAGAAGCGCATCTTCGCCCTGATATGGTTCTCGATGATAGGACATGGCAACCACTGACAGGTAGTGCTAGCAGTATCTTCAAACCTATAGATGTTATTCATTCGTGGTACTATGTTTACTTTCGGGCAGTTTACCAAGGCTAGCTTCCATGGGCTGGATGATATTATAACAACACTGGTTAGCGATAATACTAAATTCTATAGACGGGTGTTGACTTGACCATTAGAAGTGTCGGGGAATTTATGGTTCGATATGTTACTATACTTACCGTAAATTATAGCCTTTCTACGTCGTCAAAATCCTGTCTCAGCTGTAAGGTTCACATGCGTAGGCAAAGTATAGGATAAGGAAGCTGGAGATATTTCTCAGTAGACAAAAAGAAAATCGAAGCGTTTAAAGGTTTTTGTCGTTAACGTATCTCGCATCTCTGGTGTTATAATCTAGTCACGAGATCCTTATTAGTACCCCTTGAGTTGACGAAGATCGGTTTTTACAGAATAGAAGTAAAGGAACGGGTGAATACGCAGCTACTTGACTGGCCACCTTCTAAGACGGTGAGGTGGACAATTATATGATTAGTATGTTGTTCTTGTTTTTGGGGTTTCTTTAACAAAAATAAGTAGGAATTGAAATAATCTAATAAGCCCTGCTTAATTCACTCAACCTAACCCACACTTCTTCTCTTCAGATGTGCTTAAATCAGAGGCCTTATAGACTCATATCGATTTCCAAGCCCATTCTGAAGATTAGTAGTAAGCGTTTCAGCCCAACGGGCTATCCAACCGTCTCGGCCATTCTCGCTGTCCTCAATAAAGCTCACTCTTTCTTTCCACCATTGCAAATGCGTCTCGGCCAGTGCCCCGCCATCTGTAGACTTGAACAAACCAGCGCTTACATCCATAAGATTGGGACGCTCTAGATTCCTCCAGAATACTGTAGCTCCGCAACGAGAGCAAAAATGGCGGAAGACACCAGGCGAGGATTCGTATTGAGAAAGAAGACTGACGCCTGAGCCTGTTGCGCCGCCGAGATGGTTGATGTCGAGCTCACGCCACTCTTGACCTGTCGGCAGATCAAGACGAATGACGATGTTCTTACGCGGGATGAAGGCCCAGGTCTGGATCTCGAAGCCTGTTATCAGTCTACATGACCGGCATGCGCAGGCACCAGCAAGGTATCTGTATTGACCAGATGTTGTTCGTATCCACCACTTTTCGTCGTCGGTATTTGCCAGAACGAAATCCGGGGTTCTTGCAAAGGGCTGGAGCAGGTCGGAATAAGGCGACCATAGGGCTCGATCTCCTTCAAGGTCTGATTCATCCGCCTGGCGGACCCTGAGCTGTAGTTGGCCGCAAGCACAATTACCTTGCAAGTCACTCGGTTGTACAGGAGAAAATGCCGAGATTGCATCTCCGAACCGCCCCAGGAACAGATACTTGAGGAGCCCGCCGTCACTGGCGCATGACTTGATTGGTGTCGCCGAAATCACCTGAGTTTTTGGCGGCGACTCAATGATGCTTCCTGTAGCGACCGACCATTGACACTCATCCGCCTCAAATGCGCGGCGACTGCGGTCGCTTTTACTCTCGGCAGTACCAGAGGTCTTATATATCTGCCTAAAGAGGTGACAGCCGCAATTTGTGCAGAACCATCGTCGAGACGCCTCGGGTCCATTGACACAGACGCAGTCAAACCATCGAAGTCCGTCAGTTATGCATGGTGGGAGGACGGTGAGATACGAGACGAGTAAGGTGCCTGAGATATGGCGGCATGATTCACAGTCGCAAAAGTCGATGACGGGCTTCATATCTCCTCCTACCTCTACCCGGCGCAGCTGAAGAATTTGTCGATGCTCTCCACAGTGGCACGTTATAGTGAGTGAGGCAGATGGCTCCTCGAGCTCGTCGCCTTCCCGGCTGTGGTGCGAAGCTGCCCCATGAGGCTGCTCCCTGAATTGCTCCATCGAGAATGTTGATCCCTTTTTGGGCGGGTGGGGGAAAGGGGAAGGCTGTCGGGACGAATTGTGGTTTATGAAGGCCGTGACAAAAAGTCGCTTCTGGTGTTAATAATACGAAGCGTGCTTAGATCAATTTGCAATGTGACGACAGCGAAGACTTATCATAAAACCGGAGGATGAGGAGTCGAGGTTTACCAGTCTATCGCTACAAGCAGGATAGTGCGGTCCACGTGAACACTGAGGGGTAGGTCGCGTGTATTACGAGACGGGGAAGCCGGTGCCGGGTAATAAAGAGCTGACAGAGGAGGGAGGGTACGAGCCTTGACGCGTGCAATAGGTTCATATTCTCTACTAAAGTAATCAGCACGACATTAAATACAACTCTTAATGCGCGTAGAATCGATGAAATCAGTACCATCGACTTTCGTCAACCAGAGGATTATCAAACGCCGCAATTCTCTACCAATCCAGGACGTGCTTTGCAAGCCCGCTCAAAGTTTCTAGGTCCATCAAACTTTGTCCTTACTATACGAAAAGGATTAAATCGCCAGCATGGTAGGCGACAGGTGTGAGCTGGCAGAACGAGGCTGATGATGATGTGGTACGCAATGTATCAGCAGCAACTGAGGAGCGGTGGCAGAATGGCTCTACTATTGATTTATTTTTCAGGATAATTGTTCCAGGTATTAGGGCCTGTTCGCACGATGCGGTAGTGATAATATTGCGAGGCTCAAAGCTATCTCCCAAAAGTACCATCCAAGTTGAGTTTTTCAGAAGTTACAGATCTATGGCTTTTGACTTAGGAAAGTTTAATGTCGCTAGTGCGAGACTTCACACAGCTATATAATAATTATAGTAAGCCTTTCTTAGGTTAATATAGTTTGTATTCAGTAGGGGGGGCTTCCCTAGCCGTCATCGTAATGTAATAATACTCCTAACCGGTCCTGAGCCAGCCCGTGGAAGATAGGCCGCCTGAAGGTCAAGGTCGTAGGATTCACCTTTCAAGTACGGCGGTCTGAAGTGACTTTGCGGCCTCTGGTTCGAGACTCGAACAAGGCCTGTCTCGGCAAGTGGCAAACACCACTACGGTATTGCAGAAACCTCGGTCGGTCGTATCTTGTATGAGCCAATCGAATATAGCTTGGCTGATAAGGTCGACCGGGTATTATCCTGCATAGAGTGTTAAAAAAACAGCGGAATAATTAGCATTCATCCTTCTTTTCCCCTACAGTGGCAGGCTCAACTAGCATCACGCTACGAGGTCAAGTCCTCTTGACATTCACTGCCCCCCCCCCCCCCCCAAACTTAGGCCCCCTTTGGGATGCTGTTACTTAATGGCCAGCCACTTGAGAGCCTGGTTTTACTTTTGTGTGTGTGTGTGTGTGTGTATGTTGTATTATCAATGTCACCTATGCATGCAACCTGTGACGTCTCCCTGTTGTTATATGGAATTACAGGCCTTTAGAATCTCACAATTGTTAGGATTATCGGATTAGAAAGAAATATGAGGTATTACCTGATATATCGTCACCAGCGATGTTCGCGATGTTTTTGCTACCTTATGCCTATATATAGGGTCTCGATGAGGACCTTCCAGATAGTTCAGATAAAAAGGATGACACTTCATAGTCATTCTTTCAACACGTTCTTGTGACCTGACTCAGTACATGACTCATAAGTCCTTCTCTGCTGTCCTCTCTTCAGTCTACCACGGGTGTTGGACCCATCGTACACATTCATCCCCTGAGTCACTTCCCAGCCTTTGACAAAGACCTTGGGCATCCTTTCGTTGAGCTCCCACTACTTGCTGAAGATGATGTCTAATGAGGCCTTGGCCCCGTACTCGGCGCTCAGATCCGAACCTGCATGACTGTCTTTTCTTCTTCTTGTACTTAATTTGAAGGCAAGAGAAAATTTGAGGCCTCAATCTATTCTCCGCCAGTCACCAGAAGGGTCCTCTGGGCGGACGGAGGGGCGGGCTCTGTTGAGCATCATTAAACCTCCTCATATCTGTCTCGATGTCCATTGGCTTGTGTCGCGCACCCGGCTGTATTGCTGGGGATGTAGAGCTGGGCGCGCATGATCGCTTCACGACCACAGCTGTGATGGAACCTTCACCATATGCCGCCGGCCAAGAGAGTAGACGAACGCCTGTCTCCAGGCTAAAGAATAACAGACTATGCTCGACGGGAATATTGACAAGATCGTTTGTGCCGGATACGTAAGGGAGGTTCAGCCGAAAACTCGACTGCCATCCCGGTGCACGGTTTACCAGTGGCAGGAGTGACATCGGTGAGAGTGATAGCATCAGACATGGTTCATTCTGGCGTGAAGAATTCAATTAGCGATCTTGGGCCTCGAACGGATACTTGCCTATACCGGAGATGAGATTCTCAATATATCAGTCACTAGTGTGTTTTAGAATTGAAAGTACGGCCAATTTGCGTGATCGCGGCTTAGTTTGTCGCAACCCAATCACAAGTTACAAGGCACATTACCATGCGAGCTGTTCATTACCAGCGCATTTGGCCCCGATGAAAAATGGCTTCAAGCAATGAATTCTTGCTGTTATAAGTTACTCTACCCTGATCTTGATTATAAGTGGGCTAGATAGCAGCGTATAACGTGAAAGCCACGGATTGTCTGCTTGCTTACTCTGTCCTAAGATGGGAAATTTCGTAAACATTGACAAGTTAAACACTGAATTAGGATTTTACGATACAGTACGATAATGCATTTCAAACTGACTGAAATTCCTTGAATATGCTTGAAAATGTCGGATGATACTAGGAGGAATCTGAATATGAGAACAATTTGAAACAATCCTCGAACTCAGCTGCTTATTCTCTGGATTCAAAGCCAGAGCTCGATTGCCATCATTATATATTCTGAAGATTCAACTGATTGTCCCGCCGCAAAAATTTGTTCCCTTATCCATGATAAGAACTTGATCTGAAGCCCACTAATAACTGGCTAGTCTAACGGCCCGTACCTTAAAGGCGGCTGGAAATCCGCATGCACTCGATCTTTCATCTCCGCAGGGATCTTTGTCATAGATTCGACACCCTCCAGCACTACTTGTTGTCCAGCCTGTTGAGATTTAGCTCCTCTAATCAGTGTCTCGAAGAGATCGGTACTGCTTACCCCAAAATGGTGAATCATATGACAAGTGTAGCATACTTGCTGCTGGGAAGAAGATCTCGTATCGGATGACAGTCCAGTCTCCAGTGCTATTACCCTATCTTTAAGGAAGCGATGAAGTCTACTAGACTTCATTGGAAACCCCATACAATCGTGCACGGACCAGTCTGCAGACAGGGGGTAGACTTCATTGAAAAGAAAAGGGTAGACTTCATTGAGGTTTTCGGGCTAGGGCTAGGGTTAGGGCTAGGGTTAGGGCTAGGGTTAGGGCTAGGGTTAGGGCTAGGGTTAGGG
>JACWST010000299.1:17000-32915 GCA_014850475.1 Cryphonectria naterciae
TGCAGGTTGGTGCTTGTGTTTACCCCCCCCCGAGAAAAAAAAGAACCTATCCCCCCCTCTTCAAACCTTGACGTTTTTAAAAGAAAAAAAAAAAAAAACCACCCCCCCCCCCCCCCCGAGATTGTCTAGCCCAATACTGACTGCCATCTCTCAAGGATCCGTCGTGTGAAGTGTGACGAGACAAGACCGAGTTGCAACAGGTAAGGCCGGGCCCCGGACATCCGTGGTCTTTTAGCCGACCACAACTAAACCACAATAGATGCGCCCATTCCAAGCGGGTATGCGATGGCTACCTGCCCACAACGGAAAAGGACGGCCCTCGCGGCGAGTCCCAGGGCACAGGGCAGCGCCGCATCACGACGGCCAACAAACCCGTCTCGCGCCGTGCGCTCGCCGTCGCCATCCGGCAGGTGAACGTGGTAGGGCCGGCGATGCGCGTGCTGGCGCCGTCGCCGTACCTCGAGGACGACGTCGCCTGCTTCGACTTCTTCCGCCTGCGGCTGACGGCCGTATCGACGGATCCCAGGGACTCGGCCCAGAGCGTCAGCGGCTTTTGGAACTGTACGCTGCTGCAGGCTGCGCATCTCGAGCCGGCTGAGTGGCAGGCCGTCGCGGCCCTGGGTGCGTTGTACCGGAGGTGGGAGGTCGTGTCGGGTGGTGGTTTCTCACGTCATGCAAAGAAGAAGAAGAAGGAGAAGAAGAAGAAGAATAAGAAGATGAAGAAAGATCACCTGTGGTTGGAGGTCTCGAGCAGCAGCAGTGATGACGCCGGCTCACATGTCAGCACACCAAGTAGCAGTAGCAGCAGTAGTGATGAGAAGAACGACGACGACGACAACGACGACAACGACGACAGCGACGATCAGGATCACGATGCCGGTGTGGCAGACCCGTGGAACAAACAGTCTGTGAGGCTCGCAGACCAGGCTGGCACTTGTTACAACAGCGCCATGAGGCTGGCCAGATCCATCCGGGACCCGAGCACCATGCTCGTCCTGAGCCTCGCCCTGGCCGCGGCGGCAAACCTCTCTGGGAGATGGGTCGACAGCAGCGTGCACTTCCGCGCCGGCCAGAGGATCATGACCCAGCTCCGGTGCGAGGCGCAGGGGCGGCCCATCAGGGACGTGGAAATGCACGCCGCCGAGAGCCTGGCCAGGCTGGGCGTGCAGTGGCTGTCCTTTGGCGACCAGAGGGCACCGCCGCCGCGCGATGCCGACGAGTCCTTCTTCACGCTGCCCTCGTCGTCCTCGTCGTCTGAGGCGGGACAGTACGGGGTACTCTGGGGCCTACACCGTGCCCACATCGCCCTCATCGGGATTCTTGGCCGCGTGCTGGCTGGGGCGGGGGGAGAGGACATAGAAAGAGAGCAACGAACGAACCTGCTAGCAGTAGCGGAGATGAACAACAATGACAACACCAACAGACCTCGCTCTAATACCACCTCCACCACCACCTTTACTACGTCCTCACCCACCGACGCCGAGATCACCATCGTTCGGGACCTGGAGGCGTGGGAAGAGAACCTCCTCGGCCTCCTCGAGAACAGCAACGCCTCGTCGTCAGCCCACCACCATCCAAACACGCTCGACCTGCTCGCCCTCAAGCTCCTGCACACGGCCACCCGCCTCCTGCTGGCCGGAGACATCATGCGGCCCGACTACAGCGAGCTGGGCTGGGACGACTGCCTCGGCTACTTTGAGCGCATCCTCGCGCTGGTGGTCCTTGTCCTGCGCGCCGAGGCGCACAAGAACCCGCTCCTGCAGTCCGTCATGTCCCTCGACGAGCCCGCCCTCAACGTCGTCCTCTGGCTCACCGCACACCGGTGCCGCCACCCGATCCTGCGCCGGCGGGCCTTGGCCCTGCTGCAGGGGTCAAGGCGGCTCGAGGGCGTGTGGATGAGCACGAGCACCGCGGCGGCGGCGAGGAAGGTCATCGAGGTGGAGGAGACATGGAGGGGGAGCGGAAGAGGAAGAAGCAGCAGCAGCAGCAGCAGCAGCAGCAGCAGCAGCAGCCCCCCGTCCGCCACGGCGGAACAACAACAAGACGACAACAGCAAGAACAACAGCGACTTCTTCTCCTCGTCCCTCCTCAACAACAATGGCGGCGGGTGGCCGGCGGCGGAGGCAGCGCTGATCCGGGAGATCGAGGCCGAGGACCCGCGCTCGTGGCTCGGCCCGCAGGGGGCGCGCCGCTGGGCGTCCGAGGCCCAGATGGGCTGGGGCATCCTGCCGGGCGACTTTGTGGTGCCGCTGCGGCGGCGCGTCGCGCACCTTGACGTCTTGGCCGAGTATGACCCGCGCGTGGGCAGGTCGAGGGCCGACCTGGTGCTGTACTTTGCGGATGGGGGTGTGGATGGTCAGCTGCGGAGGGAGATGGTGTCGGTGTACTTTTGAGGGTGTCTCTGAGGGGTGATTTATTCGTCTGGGGGTTTTTGGTATGTGGGGGGAGAGGGAGAGAGAGAGGGAGGGAGAGAAAGAGATACAATAGGGGAGCGCAGTCGGTTCATTTACAGTCCATGCAAACTTGTGGTAAATATATCCTCCCTCCCCTCGTTCTCCCTTCTTAATTGAAACCCTACCAACCTTGATCCTGATCCAATTCTCTGTGCAATCATTTCAGTGCGAGATTGAGATGATTTAGCCTTGAAGTCCAAGGTAGGTAGCTAGAAGAGATTGATATATTGGCATTAAGAACGAGCATATTTGAATGCTGGAAGTAACATTAAAGTCTCCTGCCGACGGAGATTGTTGAAGTATTAGCCTTGCCTTCATTAATAAGAACTCCTCATCTTGATGAGCATCGCTGAACACATTAGACCACATGGTAAGTATACAACCACACCAGACACATCTCGTACGACCATTCCCTTCTTTTCTTCTCCATGGTCAAACCACAGCCTCCTTTCCATATGCCTCCTCCCCCCCTCCCTTCCTCTCACCCTAACGTTTCGGCTCTGAACCATAGTTCCACCCAAGCAAGGCACAACCACTCAAGTACCTCTCCAACCTCATCAAAATGAACCCGCTCATAACACCCCATCTGCTTACTTTCTTCTCTCCAATCTCCCCTCATAACACCTCTTAATCACCTCTTCACAGCCGCCGTAGCAGTAGCAGTGGCGCTCACCGTCGTCGGGTTCCCGCTCGTGGCATAAAAGACACCCGCGGGGCTCACGACCTCCCAGTCCACAACAACAGCGGTCCCGGCCTCCAACGCGGCGCGCTGCTCGTCTGTACACGATGAGGGGTCGCTGGCGAGATACCAGCCACACTGCGGCGCGGCCACGACGGGCGGGAGCACGGCGTTGGTGACGTTGAGCGTGCTCAGGGGCCCGCGGGTGCTGTAGCCTGCCCGGCTGCTATTGCCACTTGCGCCACCGCCACCGCTCTTGGATGAGCACCCTTTGGAGGAGGAGGAGGGTGAGGAGGAGTTGGCTGCAGCCACACCTCCTCCCAAAACGTCAAGCTCGCCTGTCGCAACATCGCGCCCCAGCACCGCGCGCTCAAAGATGCGCAGGACGGTCTCGGGCTGGTAATCAGCGACGGCATGGCCCGCCTGGAACACGCGCGAGAAGGACACGCGGTCGTGCTGGCGGACGAAGCCGCCCTGGTAGCTCGCGTTGGTGGTGATGGGGGCGTAGCCTGCGCTGCGGAAGGAATCGGCTCCTGCATAGTTCATTGAGAGGGACACGTTCTCAACGCCCATCCCTTTATATTTTGAAGTGAATTATTTTTGTTAGTCTTCTCATTCGTCCTGTGTATGAATTTTTTCTTTTTTAGGGGGGGAGGGGGGGAAACCTTACAGTTACATTGGTAGTCTCGGTCGCCGTAGACGAATGCAATCCCGATGCCCGCCTCGAGGATGTACTCCAGCGCGCCGTATGTTGGGATCATCGGGTCACCTGTCAGCCCAAACATGTTCACAGTGCTGGCGTCTGCGCTCTCGGTAAAGTTGACGGGGACGCCAAGGGCCTCCTGCACCCAGCGCTGGTTATAAAACGCGGCGACGGTTCCGATGATGGGGAAGTCCCCTGGCATTGGGAGCGCGAGGTCAAACACAGATCTCTAGTGAAGAGGAGATCACTCCAGGTCAGTTTCTCGTTATACTCCTGACCTCCACATTGACTGAGAGAGAAGGAGGGAGAGAGACGGGCTTTACTTACGTTTGAGCTGAGATACATGTCCTCCAACCCGGTGAAGCAGTTCGCAGTGGCATTCACACACAATGCGTTCACATCATCTACAGCACCCGTTCCGTCCGGGTCCAGCTCGGCCGCTGCGTCGCGGCACGACTGGATGAGCCCATAGCACTCGTCCACGACCTCGGTGAGCTCGCCGTAGTACTCGTCCGGGAGCACCTTGATGTCGTAGGTGTTGTTGTACATCATAGCCGGGAAGGACGACAGCTGGCTCTCGACATCGATGCAGCCGTTGTTGGTGCCCAGCGTGCCGAAGGACAGGTTGATCGGTGCCTCGATGGCGTCGGTGGTCTCGTAGGTCCCGTTGGCGATGCGATCGTTCTGCTGCTGGATGTAGGCTACTGAGGCGGGGCCGAAGAAGCCCGAGTACTGCGTAGCCCTTGGTTAGAATTATGTCTTGCCCTGCTCATTTTGATAGACACAGGTGGCTGCAGCAGAGATGACCAAACTTACCGAGTAAGACCAAAGATTGATCTCCTTATTGTTAGTATTCCACTCGGGAAACCTAGTCCATCCTTATAGTCAGCATCCAATGCCCATCACGCGCAGCGAGCTTCGAGGGCGCGGTCACGTCAAGAACGGGAGAACAGAGAGAGGAGAACGCACTCCTGAAACCAGACCTGCGAGAGTTGGAACATCTGCCGAGCAACCTGCAGCGTGGTGTTTGCTGTCCTACTTTCGTCCTGGCTCCCCATAGTCGCCGTGGTCGTCGTGCTGTTGCGCACCACATCCGCCTCCGTTCCAGGCGTGAACAGGCCTGAAACAACGTCAAACGTGCCGTTCTGCACCTCGGTGTAGGAGAAACCCGTCTGCACCGGCATGTCGACGTAGAGTATGTTGACCTGGCCGTTGAGGGACCACGGATTGAGGGTCGTGCCGTTGCCGTCGGCGTCGACGGTGCAGGGGAAGCCGGATCCGCCGCCGAGGAAGGACGTGCCGGGGCCGCCGGGCATCCAGATCGTGGTCGGGGCCTGGTCGGCGTTGGTGCGAGATTCTGTGGAAGTCGTTAGAATCTTTACTGGAGGGGTGAGCCTTATAGGAGGGTAGTCGGTCTATCGGCCGACTTTGGGAGAACACACCAAAGTACCAGAAGAAGATGCTTGCGTTGTAGGTGTCGCCAACGGGGAGCGTCACATAACCGCTGTAGCTCTTCACCCCGGGCGTGGTTTCGCAGATATCCGTCTGTATGTGGATGGAAATAAGAGAAAGCATATCAGTACATTGTCATCCATCAAGCCATGACGATTGTGTCCGACTGAATGCGGCGGAATGGGTTTCCCTCACCTCTTTGTAGGAGAGTGATGCCCCAGTGAGGACACTGGACTCTTTGAAGATGACATCCTGAGGTTTCGGAATAAACGTCTGCGCGGTGCACAGCGACTGCAAGAGAGTAGCCAGAGCAGCTGCCCGTCGGGTCCAATGTATCGCCGCCATTCTTGTGGCTCGGGGTATCAAAACGATATTATGAGGAAGCGCGAGGAGTGTGAAGGGAGGTGGTAGGTGATGGCAAGATCCTGTTGACTTGGACGCCAAAAAAGATATGCAGCCTCCATCTTAAGTATTGTTGAGACCCAAAAAACCTCATCTCCATCATCTCCATCATATTGGCGGTAGGCACCGTTGTGTCCCATCGCATGTACCACTATAGACTCAGCTCGAGGATCACCAGCTACCGGCTGAGCCTCCTTCGAAAGGTCCCAGGGATCGTCAGCCTTGCAAGGCCACCCAGAATCTGGCGAGCAGTCCAACGAACAGCGTCCATCTCTCCAAAGGGCCCACACTGCAAGCGGATTCTCACAATCTAGGAAGCCTAGACTTCTTAGTATACAGTCTTGAAGATTCTCGAAGCTCAAGGCTCTCTTTGTAGCGAGAGGGATCAGAAAATGGTAGACACCGCACTGCCATCCTGCAGCCTAACCTTGTGCAAGCCTAGTCCGGCTGAGAGGGCATTTTGGCGAACGAGCCAATCGGAAGGCGATCACATCTCAGGTGGACACGACCCACCATAAGTAAGACGAAGAAGGGGGGCGGGAGACGGGTAGCTTTCACGGTGGATTCGCAGGATATATATTTATGTCTGATGGGTGTGTGCTTTTGTATATTGCTGCTGTGGTGTAGTGTAGAAGCCCACTTATAGCCTGGGAAAGAGAGAGACAGAGAGAGAGAGAGATAGCATATGCTATTGTATTACATGATTCCTTCAAAGAGCGACCAATATGCCGCATCCACACCTTGCAGCGCCCAGTCCTCGGCCTCCGCCATGAAGTCCGGTTCTGCGCCCAGACTCGGCCCGGTGCCAAAGGGCAACTGATTGTCATACTGCGCAAATTGCATGAAGCCGATATCTGAGAACGACGACGACTGAGGCGTCTCGAGTGATGCGGAGGCCTGCTGCTGCGTTGGAGAGAGCGCCATCCTGTCCAGTGCACTGGTCGCGGACGAGGGGTGCCGGCGATGGCCGTGCCAGTCCGCAGAAGACGAATATGTAGTGCTTCCGGGCATCTTGATGTTGATCGAGCCCAGGTAGGGTATATTGAAATGCAGGTCCCGGACGACGGCCTCTGTGCTTGGTGCTGCTTCGGCCTCTGTGGGTCCCTGAAGGGTTGCAGTCGCCTTGTGGATGATGGGAGCTAACTGCTCAATGATGCCGACCGCCTCTTTACTAAGCCGGTCTCCATTCAGGCGCGACACATGCTCCATCCGCCTCCTGGTCATTTCGATCAGCTCGCTGTCCTCCCTGAGCCTGGATCGCACCCAAGTCTCTGTCCTTCGTCTGCCCAGATAGGAGAGGCACAAGGTCATGGCTGCGATGAGACCGGCGTAGTCGACCCGCCTACAGCTGTAAGCCGACACATTATGAGTGCGAAACAAAAAGAACCGAGAGAGAAGGTCGCGTGCGGTCGCCACACAGGTCGTCTTGGAGTAATCGTAACGCGGGGACGCGAGATCTCGAAGCATGTAGGGCACGTGAAGCAGGAGGACTAGGGTGAAATGATGAATTTGGGACAGGATCTTTGCCGTCGCATCCCACAGTGACACTTGAGAGGCAAAAGGGTCGAGGCGTGGTTCATCCCACCAGCCTGGAGGCATTGCGCTCGTCGCGGCCTCGAGCTCGAGGTCGATGTCCTGGGTGAGCGCATAGATGCTCTGGTGCCGGGTCGGGTCCCTCTGATGGTGGTCATTTCGCTCACTGATGCGCTCAGAGATGAGAGTGTGTGCCTTCTCGAGTCGGTCGATGGGAGTGTCCTCCTCCGATGCCTTCTCTGCGCTGAACTCGTTGCCTCGGCTGCCCGCCGAGAGGCCGAGGAGGAGGGATAGGTATCGATCCCAGTACACGACTTTGAACCACAGCACACGAGCGGACGTCCTACGCGCTGGGTTGGCGCTGGGGTCGCATGACCTGAATGCAGCTGTATGCCTCTTGTCGAGCCCCATCATCTGAGCAAGGCCTAGAGCTCGGCGCGCGGTGATCCAGGCTCTGCGCAGGTTGCCGCAGTTGGCTTGGTAAGAAGCTTGCAGGAGAAGGCACTCTATACCTTCAGCATACCCCATCAGCTCATCGTTGGACGTGACGAGCGTCGATGAGCTGGACAGTCGGCTCATCGTCTCGGTGATGGGAGCACTCGCCCCAAGCGCATCCCAGTCGAAGGCGGGTGGGAGCTGCTGGATGCAAATGAGAAGCTGTAGGGCCCTCTTGGCGAGGATGAGCGCGTGGACGGTGACGGGAGGGCTGACTGCAAGAGAAGCTGTCGTCTCTGCCCTGCCTGCACACCTCTCGGCATCGCTATAGCACATAGACACGGCGTATAGCGCACCTGGGCTGGCTGAGATGATCGCCTCGACGGCAGCCTGCGGGGGCACAATGCTCCGCAGCGTGTTGCAGACCCAGAAGTGCTGGTTTAGAGGCGGAAGAAGCTGGGGTCCAGCACTTGTCGCCGGTCTCGAGGCTGGGCCCTGGGTCGCTGCAGTGGTCGGAAGGGTAGGGGTAGAGGACTCGATGGACGTCATGGCTGGCGTTGGGATATGTCCAGACTCTGAGGGCCCCCGTCGGTGGACAGACTCATGGCGCATGGCTAAAAGGGCGGCAATGGGCCCCTCGCTCGCTGCTGAGGTCTCGAGCACGTCGACGGACGATACCCTACGCCCAGTAGCCGCGGGCGCCTCGTGGGACGACGACGCGGCCGAATGGCTACGCCGTGCCTGCTGCTGGACATGGCTTGGAGCGGAACCCGGCGCACCTGTGTCGTCTGGGACGATCTTGTCGACGATGCGCTCCATCATCTGCTCGAGACGGTCGAGGCGCCTGGCCAGAGGCGGGTCTGACTTCTGGCCCGGCTCGGGGGCGTTGTCGTCGTCATATTCCTGGCTGCGACAGATGGTCCCTCGCTGCTTGCACCCGATGCACACGGCATCGTCCGGGGCGTCGAACTGACATTTGATCTTCCGCCTCCTGCCTGTCGATGCTTGTCAAAACCTTTGATCTCGGGAGGAGGAGGAGTAGTAGTAATAGTAGTAATAGGAGTAGAAGAGAGGAAGCCCAAGGGGGGAAGGGGGTTGATGACGATGAGGCCTGGTGGTGGTGGAGGAAGAGGAGGAGGAAGAGTCGTGTGTTGTGTGTCTGTGCTAGAGAGGGGGCTTACATTCCCAGCAGCTCCGGGTGCCCTTCCTGACCTTCCGTCGCTTTGCGGGTGGTTCTGAGCCCTCCGCGCGACGATCAGACATGTGTCTTTGCGAGTGCCCGGCGTTCGGCCGAAATCCGGACGAGCGACGGCTCCGAAGGTTGGCGCGTTTGAGGAGTGCGGTCGGGGAGAGGTGCAGGATGGTGTGTGGACGGACAACACCGGTCTCTTTCTTGGGTCAAGAAGTGGATGGCTCTCTCGCTCTCTTTTCCTCTCTCTCTCTCTCTCTCTTTCTTTCTCTCTCTCTCTCTATCTCTTCCCGGTGATGCAATGCCAGAGGGGGAGGAGAGGGCGCAAAGTTCAGCCTTTCAACGAAAAAAACTGGAGGGGCCTCTGTGGACCTTTGGTTCGTCAGCTCCCCTCTTGCCGTCCGTACGCCGCCGTGAAACCGGTTCCCGAATCTGGTAGCTCAAGACGCCGAGCCTCCGACATGCTAAATAGGCCCTCCGCCCAGCCAGCCCATTTATTCCTCCCCGACCTTCTTCTTCTCCCCTCTTTCCGTATCCTTATCGCCCACAAATTGGCAGCACGCAAAAGAACACTGTTTGTTTATTTTGGGACAAACAAAGCAGCAGCAGCAGCAGCAGCAGCAGCAGCAACAGCAGCAGCAACAGCAGCAGCAGCAGGGAACCCCACGCCTGGGTGCTCGACTCAGCAGGTGTAGTAACCTCAGGGCTACCGAATCCACACGTTCCTGTTGCTTGCGACCTTGCTCCTTGGAAATGGGGGAGAGGGGGTCTTCGTGGCCCGCGGCTCCAGGTTTTGAGGCGTTTTGTCATGGCTAGCCATGGCTGACTGGTTATGGCTGACTGGCTGACTGGCTAGTCATGGTTGGAAGTGCGTCGGTGTTTTCTCGTCGACACCTCCGATCCAGGTGCTGTATGTACGTGTACGGAGTGTTCCGTTCGCTGGACATCTTGGCGACGGCAGATGCATGCAGCAGTAGACACCATAGGATTCAAAGAAAAGAGGGGGGGTGAGAAGCCCTCGGGTATAAGCGAGGGGACAGACAGGCCTTTCGGTTGGGCAGTTGGCGCGGCATCCAGGCGAACTCGTCGTGAGAGGTTGGCTGGCAGCTTCTGCTTTGAGCCATCAGAAGGCCCGTCTCTGTACCATAGACAAGATGATATACCTGCCGGTCAGGTGCAGCATACGCATCCGGAGTACGTCAGCACCCTCCCACCCCTCCCTTTTCCCCCTCCTCTCCAGCCTGTTGGGTCGCTTAGCCGAGGCGTGTAGAAATCGGTTGCATTGTATTGCATAGTATCTGCAGCCGCCGCTCCTGCAGCTTGAGTCTTGTGATTCTCCACGGATCATGATGAGCCGCGGGGTTTAGACGGGAGCCGCGGGGTTGGTGTTGGAAGGGGGGGGGGGGAGAAAAGGTGTGTGTGGTGACACTGCAAGTGGCACCTCGAAGGGAGATATTATGTACAATAGATACTGTAGTGTAGACTGAGACGGCGGCGGGTGGAGGATATATGGTAGTGGCTTCATATGACTTGATGTTCTCTCTCTCTCTGTGTGTCTTTTGTTCTTGGGAGATGCTATAAATTGAAGCCAGCTCCTGACTGGTGAGATCTATGAGCCGTCTCTCTTCTTGGAGGTTTTTTCTGGCGCAATCAATGCTCATTTCAACTGCCTTGGAAGGAACGAAGGTGGACGTTGGCGGAGATGCACTTTGGAAATTTCCAAGTCTGCCAGGGCTGGTCGCACTTGCCCTCTTTTTGCCCCTCCTACCTGCTGCCCATACAACAACCTTCCCACGTGCTTCCTCCCCAAAGCTCCTTCCGTCCTCAGGAGAGAAGGGAGGGAAAAAAGAAAGAAAGAAATTGATTCTTTGTTTGTCTGCTTTTGTGCTGTCCTCCTTATCTTCTCTCCCCTCTCTTCCTGTACTAAATTTCTTCATTTTCTTCTTCCTCTTCTTTTCTCTCTCTAATCTTCCTGTCCCGATCCTACGAGTAAGACCGGACATTGCGTCGTGGTACTCGGACCTCTGGGCCAAGAGAGGTTCAGGTTTCAATTCCTAGGCGTCAGGGATCCCCAGGCCGGGACTGTCGTCATTGTTCAGCCCCAAAACCCTGACCTGTTCTTGTTGGGCTACTGGGTAGAACCCAGCTGGGGCGCCATACTGTAGTGGCAGTCGCGAGAGGCCCCCAGAGATGAGGTCCACGCTGCCAACTCTCTCGCGACTGATTCCATCTCTATTCTTCAACCCCAATCTATCTTTCCTGCACTCTTTCAATCAATTAATCAATCAATCAATCACATTCATTAATTACTACAATCCTCAGAGACTCGACTCGACTCGACTCGACTACACTCGACTCAACCTCCCCCCCTCCCCCCCCGGGGTCGCATTGTCCAGTCGCCCAAATGACCTCACCGTACTGATTTGATGAGCAGATGACAGCTCATTTCTGAGGCGTGTGCATCTTCTCTCACCGCACCAAACGTACTATTCTTATCGTGCTGCAGAGTCCATACAGTAGTACAGACTTGTGTCGCAATATGCACTGCACTGCACCACAGCAGATCTCGACTCCACACATGAGGCCTGGCGAAGGTGTGTGTCGACTTATGCCAGCATGGCATGTACACACTATTATCGTGCCTTGGTCTTAGGCAATCATAAAAATCATATCGCCAAGGCGCAGTTGGACCCAGCCAGGAACCTGAGGGACAGGCCATCGTTAGTGGAGCTTGTTGCCGAGATCATGGATGGCCCTCCTCATGCATCGTTCTAGCAGGGCCTTTCGGTTGAATTTTTTATTACTGTTGATGGTGGTGTGGGTGCTGCAGCAGCAACGCAGGTACATGTGCAGGTGTGCCTGGACTTCTCTCACATCCTCTACGTACTGACCTATTATACTTATTTACCTACTCACTTACCTACTTACCTCCCACATAGTGATACTACTGTAATAGTAGAACATACTACGCATCCTCTTGGTAGAGAGACTCGACCTATCGACCAAGCAAGATTGGTGTGGTAGTAGTGTGACGTTGGGTCCCGGATCCAGCCCAGACCCCCAACAAACGCCACTCACGTTGACGTGGGTGAGCGAGCGGCAGTCAACTCTTCCTAAAACGGACCTGAGACTGGGTCTGGGGGGGGGGGGGGTTCACACCGAGAGAGGAGGGGATTGGACTGGACCGGACTCGACTCGACTTGGAGCCTCGCGATCAAGTCACAAGACGAAAGCGGCAGATGAGCAAGAAGAACAAGAAGAACAAGACACACGCCGCCTCTCTTAGCATCATCATCGTCTTTGTCCAATTCTTGTTCCGCCCCGTCCTCCCGTACACTAGCACACTTGTCTCTCTACTCTCCTCTTTCGCTCTCTCTCTCTCTGTGTCTCTCTTCCTCGATTCTTCTTTTACACCGAGGACAAACAAGCGAGCCACATATCCTGCATTGGTTGGTGTCTTTCTCTCACATGTTTGCTTGTGCCTCGTCTCGACCGCCTCCACACAAGACAGACGTGTCTCTCTCGCCTGCCTGGTGAACGCTGGCCGGCCACTGACGACCACTCGTCGACTCACCGTTGACCGACACTCTCACACGCACACGCGCTCCACACGTCAACCCAGCCCGGTCTCCTCTCTTTTTTTCCTGCACTATTTCACCAACCTGACGAACGTCTCGCCTGCTCAATCTTGAACATGCCGGATCCCTCCTTGCCGCCGCCACCACCACCACCTCTTATCTGCATTTCCCCTCCCTCCTCGGTGCATCGTCTGTCCCTTGGACTGTCGGCGAGACAACAGTCCTCAGCCGCAGCGACACGGCGGTAGAACAGAAGAACATGGTTGGCCCCCGATCCGAGGCCGTCGATCTGGCCGCCCTCGAGGCCTCCGTCGGTCAGCCAGACGCCCTACAGTGTTGTTGTGGTAACACAGATTGTCATTACCTGAAACACAACTGCTCTGTCCTCAATAGTGTCGAGAGGGATGTGCATACGGCTGCTCGCCTCGGTCAGGTACGTTTAGGCTGTCCCACCTCCTGTCTCTTGAGTCTCTCTCTCTCTCTCTCTCTCTCTACCTGCCTTGTGTCAGCCTGCCTGCCTGTCTAGTCTGTTCTCGGTTGGGCGTACCTGAATCCTATCAATCCTCCCGTCCCTGTTGCATCCGGTCTCGTTGTTGTTCTTGTTGGTCAGGTCTGCATGCAGCCTGAAATTGCGGCCTCCTCCGCCCCAGCGCAGATCCGATACCAGCATTTCAGTCACTTGTTGATATGCCACTACGTAGTGGACTGCTTGGTGTCTGTCTGTTCCTGTCTCTCTCTGTCTTTCTCTCTCTTTTTATTTTAATTTTATTACCCCCTTCCCCCACCCCTTCTCTTTTCTTATCGGTGTTTCTTTTCTGCGGAGTTGGTCACATTCCTGACCGATTTGCATTCTTCGCGACGGGCATGTCCTGTGTCCTGGATTTAGGCCGCGCTGGAATGCAACAGGAGTCTTCCTCCTGCTGCAGTGATGATTTCTTCCTCGCCGCAGCCACGCAGGGTGTCCTCCTGACAGACATGTGCTGCAACCTTCCCGGGCTGACATTTCCGCTGCAGGCTCTCCTAGCCCGACATGAGGCTCTCATGGCCTCGGCCGAGACGGAACGATTCGAAATGCAGTCACGTATCGACCAGCTCGAAACCGACAAGAAGTCCCTCGAGGCCGAGAACGCCCGCACTATCCAGGAGAACCGTGCCCTGCTCGACCAGCTCGAATCCCTCAACGACTCCGTATCCGACTCCGAGACGCAGATCAAGAACCTCGAGGCCACCTTGCAGAGCACCGAGCAGTCGCTCCGGAAGCTGGAGAGGGCAGAGCTGCGCGCGAGCGAGCTCGAGAGCCAGCTCAGCCTCGTCGAGACAGAACAGGCCGAGCTACACAACACCCTCGTCACGACGCAGGCGGAGGCCAGGTCCGCCATGCAGAGGTGGCACAAGGCGGAGAAGGGCATCTCGGAGCTGCAGGAGAAGCTGGAGAGGATAGAGAGGGAGGCCCGTGAGGAGCGCGACCGCCACTCCGACATGGTCGAGCGCATGGAGAAACAACGCGCCATGGAGAAAGATCTCTACACCGCCGCCGGGAGGCTCAAGGGGGCCGCCGCGGCCAAGACCATCGGCGACGGCAAGAATGGAGGCACCGTGGTCTCTCACTTTGTGCGCGACCTGCTGTCGGATAATGCGAACCTGCAGCTGGGCATCGCCGAGCTGCGCGAGCTGCTGATGAACTCCAACGACGAGATTCAGCACCTGCGCGAGCAGCTCATGTTCCACCAGCCCGCCGCCGCCGACGGTGACGACGGCGGCGGCGCCAGCGCGGCCAGCACCCTCGGGGCCGAGCTGGGCTCGTCAGAAGAAGCACTGGATCCCAAGACACCAAGATCACCCAGGCCGCCACACAGGCCCGACCCCACGCCATCCGTATCACAAGAACTACATATCCATCATCACTACCACGTCACGAGGCCCGTCGAGCCGAAGAAGCCGCTGAAGAAGAAGCGGCAGGGCCTGACGCCCAACATCTTTACGCCCTCGAGGCCCTTTTCTCCTTCGGGCCCATCGAGTCCCGCACAGTGGCGGCTGGAGCACAGCGCGACGTCCCCTGGCTTCGTATCGCACTCTGTGAAGGAGTCCATCTCCACGATTCCCTCGACCCGCTGGTCTGTCTTCTCGGACCAGCCATCTGACTTTGCACCGTCATCTGTGCCTAGTTCACCCATGTCATCCCACCACCGGAGGATCTCCGTATTTGACCAAGAGTACGACTCCCCTGCGTCGCCCACGACCAGTGTGGATCCAAACTCTCCGGCATGGACGAAGCATTACAGAGCGTCGCACAACCACGACGCAGGCGCGCGCGCGTTCTCAACCCCGAGACCATTATATCTAGGTGATGTGCCGGAGGACGAGCCGCATAGGGAGTCGCTAGGGTCGCCTTCAGGGCAGAGAGGAGCACCCAGACTCACCACCGAGAACGGACGCCTAGTCACAGACATGCCCCAGCACACACCACAGCTGTCGGCAAGCACATCTCCAGACGCGTCAACGGGCAACCCCTCCGACGGCGCGCTCAGTGTGCCGTTGACGCCCAGCTTTGACGACTCCTTTGTGGGCTCCCGTCCGCGCCTCCACCGAGTCTCCTCACAGGAGTCTATCATGTCGCTCAGCGGAGGTCTGGACATCCACACCCTGAAAGTACGACCTGGACAGCTCGCGCTGCGACCTCTGGGCTCCGTGTCTGCCGAGACGGAAATAAGTGCCGTCATCGCACGACCTACCATCGCGAGGGGCAAGACGGAAGGCAAGAGGGGGAGTGTCGTCCTGCGTGACAACCTTCTCAACCTGCCGAACCTAGTGATCTCAGTCGAGGCGCCATCTCCCACTGGAAGTGAACAAACATCGCAGCGGCAGTCATCAGCCGGCAGCGGCTTTGGTCGCATCGTCAACTGGCGGCCCTGGGGAGGCAAGAACAATAACAGCAGCAGCAGCAGCAGCCCGAACATGGCCACGGAGCAAGCCAGCAGCGAGACCTCGACGCCCGCCCCATCCGAGCGCGCCCGCAGTGTCTCGCCCAACCCAGCCTCGCCGCCCACCACCGAGTCGCCCGGCTCCTCGATCCTGGAAATCACGCGCGCCAGCAGCAACAACAGCGAGACGCCGACCAAGAAGAAGCCGCCGCCCAAGGACATGGCCTTCTCGCCGCGCAGCTTTGGCATCAACCAGGCCGGCACGATCCCTGGCTTCTCGGCTTACTGGGCTGCCCATCAGATGAAGGGCCCCACGGCCCAGGTCGTCCCTCAGAATGTGGACACCGAGGCGCTGAGGGAAGGGCTTGAGGAGTAGCTTCGGGGAACCCCTCGTGACAAGCCCCGGTCAGTCCTCATCAAAGCTGTTCGGGCTTCAGTGACATTACAAGACCCTGTAACTTTTTTTTTTTTTTTTTTTTTTTTTTTTTTTTTTCTTTTGTCTTTTGTTCTTTTTTCTTTTTTTTTTTTCTTTTCATTTCTTCCGGGTGTAGGTGGTCTGTGTTACCTTTT
>JACWST010000029.1:0-50616 GCA_014850475.1 Cryphonectria naterciae
AAAAAAAAAAAAAAAAAAAAAAAAAAAAAAAAAAAAAAAAAAAAAAAAAAAAAAAAAAAAAAAAAAACATGATGCCGGGCCCTCAGACTTGGACGCACCACGGTGCAGACGCCACATACATGTGCTCGACAGACCCAAGCATACTCGATCTCCAAGCCCTGAATGCAGCCCTCGGCTCCGATATGCTCTGGTGGGCGAACGCACTCTCCGAGGATCGTCTCAAGACCATGGTCGATAATTGCCTGGTCCTCGCCCTGTACCATGTCCAAGGTGAGCAATATTGGAACCCCCGCTGCCGACTCGACTGAATGACTTACACTTGTCGAGTCCACACCCAATTCTCCGTTCGTCCAATTGACCCATTGCAGACTCTCAGAAGCGCACTATGATTGGCGCTGCCAGACTCATCACCGACCGCGTCACATTTGGCTATCTGACAGACGTGTACGTGCTGAAGGAGCACCAGCAGAGAGGGCTGGGGACGTTCCTGATGAAGTGCCTGAACGAGGTCCTGGATGGCTGGCCGGACCTCAGGGCCCTGTGGATCCTCTCAAGCAGCCCAGAGAGTCGGAAGCTGTATGAAAAGATCTTTGGGACGGTCGACTTCTTTGAGGAAAACTCGAATCCGAACTTGAGATTGCTGGAGAAGAAGGGACCCAAAGTCAACCACTGAGGTCCTCCGCTGCGAGACAGCAGAAGGGACCGGGGCCTCCACAGACTATAAGCAGCGTGGTGAGATCTCGGACCCATCTTCAGCTCCTTACAGTCTTGCCGTATGCGCCTCCAGCTGCCCTCCGCATCTCGATGGCTCGTTTGTATGGTGGTGCCGTGGGCGGCTGCACAGGATCCAGTGTGACATGGTCTTCCGGTAGTTGGTAAGACGCATCGGAGTCAAAGGCAGATAGATCTCCACAGGCAATAAATGGTGCGATCCAGCCAATGTCGCTCCCGTCAGCCTCCGTCTCGTCCTCGATCTCGATTTCCACGACGCCGTCCGCCCGGAGCTGAGCTCCATTGTCGGGCGTCCAGTCCCAAGCACCAGTCACCGGATTCTGCATCGTCGCTTTCGCAACAATCGGGAGCTGTGACGTCCTCTCTTTGATCATGTCTGGCAATTTGTGACCCACGCCAAGCGGCTCGTCCAAGCTTGCAATGAACCCAGGCGGCGGCTGGAAGTTTAAGCAGACGATGAAGGCCTCGATGCTGCTGGCTCGTGACGACCTGGGCTTTGCGACGACTACCCGCTCGAAGAAGAGCTTCAGCTGCGCGTAGAGCACGTCCACATTCCTTCCCCGAAAGATCTTGGCCACAAACTTCCCGCCCGGCTTCAACACGCACAGGGCCAGATTGAGCGCGGCAAACAGGAGCTGGGACTGAACGTAGATATCCAGATCATGAAGACCAGTGACGTCTGGTGCGCCATCGCTCAGGACCAGGTCGACCGGGTGAGAGGCCTGCTGGGCCATGCTGCTGGGGTCGTACTCCGGATCGAGGGTCTTCAGAAGAAGCGGGACCGTTGCAGGGTGCGTGATATCGGCACGGAGAGTGATGATGCCCGGCAGGGGACTGATGGGCTGCAGGTCGATGGCGACAATCTTGACATCCTCTCGAGGCTTCGGCGCAGCTTCATTCGCTTGAACAGAAATCTCTTGAAGATCGGCGGCGGGGGCGACGATAGCCGTCTTCTCCGGAGCAAAGACACGCAGCATCTGCTGGCGGAACTGGGCCTCCTTGTCCTGCCATGCCGACCGGCCAAACTTCTCACCCTTGATCAGCACCCGGGACAATACCTGCGACCAGCTCCCTGGGGCGGCGCAGAGGTCCACCACACGTGTGACATCCTTGAAGAGGTCGAACTCTGTTGGGCAGCTTGGTCAGTTCCTGAGTGGTGTGGCAGGGTGGCGAGATTGCCTTTTTCTTCTTTTTTTTTTTTTTTTGGTGCGCAAGAGGTGATGATTTGGGTACCTTCATCCAGTTGCAACAGCTTGAACGCGCTCCTGGCGCGCCAGCCTTGCTCTTTTGCTAGCCGGTAATATGCATCACGCTTGTCCTTGGAAGATTTACCCATTGTGACGAGGTCACATGAAACAAGGCTGGAGAGACTCTTGAGAGAAGGCGGAGGACGAGTTTACGCAGTCAATGCCAATTCTATGGGGGGAAAAAATACTCCAGCGCCTATGATCACTGAAAAATCCGCTGCCAGGGGTCCGCTGTAGGGCCTGCATCTATAAAGTATAGCTTGGCGCGGGCAATTCTCTGGACCCACTTTAATCTTCTACAAACCTACTGTACGTCGTAGTTATTTTCTATTTTATTTTTTTTGTTGCGACGCCAACCCGTCGCATCACACTCGCAGCGCCCAACTACGACGACTACGAATGAAAGACTTGCAGGACGCCCTGGGAAACGATGGTCGGCAACATGAGGAAAAGAAAGCTGGCGGCAGCAGCAGCAGCACCTGCCGTCGCAGCGCCTTCCAAGAAGCGAAGACAAGGTGCGACCGGACCAAAGAAGAGCGCTCCAGAAGCACCCGCGAGACCAAAGCGAGCCGTCGACGCCAACAAACTGGAATGGAAGGCCGTCGATATCCCCGAGATGTTTGACGATGCCGAGGGCTTCTTCGGCCTAGAGGAGGTCACGGGCGTCGACGTCGTGCGCAATGGCAACACGATCAAGTTTGTTGCCGCCGTGGATCCCGAGGTGGACGGGGAAGAGTTCCAAGGTTTCGACGATGATGAGCCCGAGAGCTCCGAGAAAACGAGCAGGGCGGGAGACGAGCCTGTTCGATCCGATGCCGAAGTCAAACCAAAATCGAACAAGGCAGTCAAGGCAGACAAGAAACAACAACAGGCGAACAATGACAAGAAGCAGAAGAAGACGAAGAAGACAGTGGGAGCAGCGCGGTCCGAGGCTGATTCGGAGCTGGAGAGCAATGTGTTTACCACAGTCGGCGGTTCGGTGGCAGAAGACGCTGCCGAGGACATCGACATGTCCGCCTGGCTGCCTCTGGATCTGTCGCCCCGGATGGTCTCGTCACTCGCAAGGTTGAAGTTTACCAAGCCTTCCGATATACAAGCAGCTGCGATACCCAAGATACTCGCCGGTCACGACGTCATCGGAAAAGCTTCTACAGGATCCGGAAAGACGCTGGCCTTCTCGATACCGATCGTGGAAGCTTGGTTGTTGAGGCAGGAGGAGGGTGACGCGGAGAATGATAGGTCACCAGTCGGCTTGATCATGTCACCAACCAGAGAGCTGGCCCATCAGCTCACGAACCATATCAAGGAGTTGTGTGCCGGTCTGCCTACTGCACCGTACGTCTGTTCCGTCACCGGTGGCCTGTCTGTGTTGAAGCAGCAGCGACAGCTAGAAAAGGCAGACATTGTGGTTGGAACTCCAGGCCGTCTGTGGGAAGTGTTGAGCTCGAGCAATGCGTTGCTGGAGTCGTTCAAGAAGGTCAGCTTCCTGGTGGTAGATGAGGCAGATCGTCTCCTCACGGAAGGACACTTTAAAGAAGCCGAGGATATCCTGCAGGCGATTGATCGAATTACGGTGGACGAGGAGGACGACGAGCCCGAGCTGTTTCCGAGGCAAACACTCGTCTTCTCTGCTACCTTCAACAAGGGACTCCAGCAGAAGCTGGCTGGCAAGGGAGGAAAGTTCGACTTGATAAGCGATGCGCAGTCTATGGAGTACCTCTTGAAGAAGCTCAACTTCAGGGAAGAGAAGCCAAAGTTTGTTGACGTGAACCCGGTATCGCAAATGGCCCAGGGGCTCAAGGAAGGTCTGGTGGAATGTGGTGCAATGGAAAAGGTAAGATGCCTTCCACCCCGTGCTCCGGACTGGGTTGCTGACTCTGCACTCAAGGACCTCTACCTTTACTCCCTACTGCTCTTGCAGTCCACACAGCGCACCTTGGTCTTTACGAATTCCATCAGTGCCGCCCGACGCCTCGTACCTATGCTGCAAAATCTCAATCTCCCCGTCCATGCTCTACACTCCCAGATGCCTCAAAAAGCCCGGCTCAGATCTGTCGAGCGCTTCACAGGCGCAAAGCCCGGAACAGCATCCATCCTCATCGCCACTGACGTAGCTGCCCGCGGTCTCGACATTCCGGGCATCGACGCCGTCGTTCATTATCACGTCCCTCGTGCCGCCGATGCCTACGTCCACCGCTCCGGCCGCACTGCAAGAGCAGACAAGTCTGGTCTCAGCGTCCTGCTCTGTGCGCCCGAAGAAGTCGTCCCCACACGAAGGCTGATTGCCAAAGTGCACGCCTCAGCCAAGTCGCCTTCCGGCGCCAAGAAGACCGACTTCTTCGTGCAGACAATCGACCTCGACCGGCGCCTTGTAAACCGCCTGAAGGAGCGTGTGACCTTGGCAAAGAAGATTGCTGATACGCAGCTCGCAAAGGAGAAGGGCAGCAAGGAGGACGACTGGATGAAGAACGCGGCGGAGGAGCTTGGTGTTGACTATGACAGTGATGACATGGAGCAGATGGGCAAATGGGGCGGCCGAGGCAGTGGCAGGAAGGCGAAGCAGGATGAGGCAAGAGGACTGTCCAAGGCGGAGGTTGGTGTCCTGAGGGCGCAGCTGAAGCAGCTCTTGTCCAAAAGGGTCAACACTGGCGTCAGCGAGAGGTACATCGCCGACGGCACTGTCGATATGGATGAACTGCTCCGGGGTGCCAAGGGTGATTTCCTCGGCAGGGTTGATGGCCTGGAGCTCGACGACTGAGTTCCTCAACTCAAGTGAAAAGCGATCCAAATTCAAAACCATCCTTGGTCATCAATCCCCATATCATTTGATATTGTGATTCTCTTTGGGCGTATGCCGTTTCACTCCCCTTGTTCCGTTGGTCCTTCTCACCTGCGCCATATAATTACCATCCCTGATCAGATTTGACCACACGACAGTTATGCATGCTCAAAGTGATCTTTCACCTCGATCCACCTCGCAAGAACATCGCCAAACCAGCTTTAACTGGCAGCCAAGCGACAGGTTGTCGCTCAGCGCAAATTCCAAGAGTCTTTGAATAGAGTGACTAGGTCTGGCAGTCAGAATTACTGGTAATCAAGTTTTTTAGAAAGCAGAAGACGGATTGATATGCGAACTTGTGTGCGAGGGCCAGTGAGTTCCTGGTCCCCACTATCGCCAGGCATCCTCTATCTAGACCTAGATAACTTTTTTCTCTCCGATTTTTCTTTCCTTTCCTTTCCTTTCCTTTCTTTCTGCAGCGCCTCAATCAAGTCATTCCCAGAACTTGTGATGGGGGATGGTGACTGATAAACTTGAGGATGTGCAGACTTCAAAGACGGCTCATCTGAAGCCATTTTGGCGTCTTTTGTGACTCTGAGGCCTGCAGCATCTTGAATACTCATCTTTGTTATATTCATAATCGTTACCTGCAAGTTTCTTTCAGACAGTTTTGTGTGCAAGTATTCGTTGTCAAACATTAGCAGACGTCGGCTGGAGGAGTTAGTTGCGGTTGTTGACGGACAGAGGATGCTTGGAGACCGGCAGCGTGGTGTTTGATTCAATACACATAAACCTTCATATTTCAATGAAAGGCGTTTTGCAAGTAGATGCTTGCCAACTGAAATGCATTCAAGTGAGAGACTAATAACAAACTCGCCATTGATCATGTTCCCATCATGAAAAGCCTCTAGTCTGGCATCCAGCCCGGTGTGAATGCTCACGGATCATTAATTAGCACAATAGAGATACTTGGCCAAATCTCCACCTTTGTAACTGTGTATTAATATTAGCAGCTTGAGGGGAGCAACTTCACATGTGCGGTGACCGTTCTGGCAGTAGCCACAGATGCTCAAGACCGATACATAGGTAGATACTCACTCAGTAAAGACGCTAGTTACTATTCCGAGTGTCTGTAACCGATCTCTATTGGTGCTATCTTTAGGTGATATATTGTTGATGCTAATCTTGAGAGCTTTTGAAGTTGCAAGATCGATAACTGTCATGATGAAG
This sequence comes from Cryphonectria naterciae, assembly GCA_014850475.1. NCBI lineage: Eukaryota > Fungi > Ascomycota > Sordariomycetes > Diaporthales > Cryphonectriaceae > Cryphonectria > Cryphonectria naterciae. The sequence continues at coordinate 5,989 of JACWST010000029.1, forward strand.
TCGAGTCAATGCCTCAAACCTCCTTAGTCTTCTTCTTCCATCTTGGATATTATCATAGTCGCGATCTTCTTGGTCACGACGCCCAGAAGTATCAGAACATTAATGAACACCGTAGCCCAGCCCAGTCCCATTGCCACAGACCCGAGGCCTGTCCTGACAGCTCCATTTGTCAAGACCGTAACCATCGTTGCCGCCCCTGAACTGCCCAGATGTTGCCAAAAGACGGAGAGCAATGCCATGATGGCGGCTCCTAGGGAGAACCATATCGACAGATCCAATAGAGGAAATGTTTGTTGAATCCAGTGTATCTTGCTGTTGCTTCTTGCTCTTGTTCTTGCGCTGCCGGAGGACAGCTCGCTGCCTTCAGACTCCACTGTCTCTGCCTCTGTCCTTGCAAGCGAAATGACACTCAGAATGCAGAGACAAGCAAAACTCAGGGCTATTGCTATGAACCTGGTGGCGGATTCGTTAGTTGTATGGCATTGCAGTGTGATGACTTGTTCCAGGATCGTGTCTGGTGGAGAGGGTTGTGGAGGCTCACATCAGTCCATCGAACACAACCTCGTCTCTGAAACTTTTGCCAAGATGAACAAGGCCAAGTGGATCATATGAGGATGTCGCGTTTGCATCGGCTGTCGTGGATGAGACCTCGGAGACCCTATTGATGATCGTATTGAAGTTGGGCGAGCATGACCAGCCTGAGGGTAATTTGACACAGGCTCCTATGAAGCCCACACGTACTTCCAATGCGTGAGTGGTGTTACCGACAGCGGATGCAAGTAGCGCCGATACGTTACTGTTGGACGTAATGTCGGGGTTTGCGTAGGACAGTGAGAGCAGGTAGATGTCGCGAAGGCCATGAACGACACAACCAGCTGAGACGAGTGCTAAAAATGTGGAATCCATGTTTAGCCCACGATAATTAATTCACGTCTAGGTGATTTGTTAGTTCCCGGATCAATTATTGACCTACAGAAGAAAGCGATCCCAATCATAGCCAACATCATCATGATGTGGGAATAGCCGATGGACGGCACGAACCTCCTCCAGCCCCTCAATGGCGGCGTGGATGAAGTCGTTGAAGCAGTCGTTGCATTGGACCTCCGAGAGGATCGAGGCGCGTTTGAGTTCCTCGATGCACGGGACCTATTTGATCTCTGCGAGGGGCGTACCCCATTCGATCTGGTTGAGGGGAGAGTTGCCTGCGACCCTCGGGAGGCGTTATCCTTCTTTGATTTCTTCGGCGACCTCAGGATGGCAGATAGCCAGCTGGGCGTCTCAGCGACGGCCATGTCGGATGATAACTGATGAGAAAAATTGCACTTCGCTGTCGCCGGGACAACACGGTCGTGATGTCTCGTATGGACTTGAGATTCTGGCTGACAGCTGGAGTGCAACCAGCGCGGGCTGAGTTGAAGGAGAGAGACCCTCCTCATCGAGTCTAGTGCCTGCAGGAGTTTTTGCTTGTGGTTTGAGAAGTGTAATAAGAATATTGATAAGATTTCTCATTCGGCATCGGTAAGCGCTTGTAGTTCTGGGGCAACCTGTATGCTCTAGTGTGCTAAGCACTTATCTGCAATGCAACGTCAATAAGCAAGGAACCAGCGCGTTCTGTAGACAATTGATCTCCACTGTAAACCCTAGTCCTTGAGGGTAGCGTTCAGCCGCATGCATGTGGTGGAAGCTCGGTCATGGGATAACCCCTCGACTCAACTTTTTCATTGTTTCGTAAACCTGTAGGCCTCACCGACTGATTCCTCAAATCGAGGATAATGGACGTGCCGAATCAACCATCTCAAGGGCTCGGATCAGTGGAGGGGGAGCCAGGAGATGGTGAGCTGGCGCAGCTGTCGTCACGAGAGCCGGCTCTCGCTGATATTAACGAACATACAGAGGAGGAGACCGATCAGGTTCAGTCCACAGAGGAACATCCCTCATCCATAAAGCACAACCAAGACGATGATTTATGGACATCTCTACATGCTGCCGTTGAGTCTAGAGATAAAAGTCTTGTCCAAGAGCTGATAGATAGAGGTGATGCCTTGGAAGCCGCTGCTTCAGATGGCAGAAAGCCCCTGCTGCTTGCTGCGGAAAAGGGGTTCGTGGATATCGTCGAGCTATTGGCTGACAGCGCATCCATCGAATCTACCAACGAAGCCGACCACTCGACGGCCCTGATCCGGGCATGCGAGCAACAACATGGCGCAGTGGTCAAGCTTCTCGTTGAGAAAGGAGCGAATATCGAGGCGAAACGCATTGATTGTCGAACGCCTTTGCTCATCGCTGTGGCATCAGGAAACAAAGACCTGGTCCAATATCTCCTACAACACGGAGCAGACAAGGCGGCAGAGTCGGAAGACGGGAAGACAGCTGAGGACCTCGCAAAGGACGACGAGGGCCTTCTCGAGATCCTCAGGCAAAACTATCTGCTTCAAGGGCCAGAGATCGGATCCAAGAAAAGCGAGCCAGAGTTGCGGTTCAAGAACGTGCGCCTCCCCGAGAAGCCAAAGGGCATACTGAAACAGGGGGCTTGTAAATCCACACAGGCAGTCGTTGTTCAATTCTTCATCGGACGCAGCGAGCAACGCTCTCAGCCACTCCTGATCTCTGTAGATGAGCTCATATACGGCAGAGGTCCCAGGGCGCCCGTTAACTCGCAGCCGAAGAGCCCACCTTTCAGCCCGCCCGCCCGCCCTCGCGGACAAAAGACTGGAAGAGGAGAACCAACCTTCACTTGGTACCATATTCCGGCAAACAATGTATGATTCTCCTGCAGTCTTCTGACTTGGTCGTGCTGAGCTGACTGGCGCGGACAGATAACATGGGTAAATGTATAAGAGACCCTCATTGGAGGAGAGGAAAACAAACCGGAAAAGAAAAAAGAAAAAAGAAAGAAACAATACTGATTTGTGGGCTTTAGGATCTCATCGTCCGCTTGCTTGCTGAACGGAAACCCGATGCTGCGATGCCAGACGAAAATTTCAGATCAAAACTGGGACTCAGTCCAATTAGAGGACGTGGCAGACGCCAGAGAACCGGTGCCTTCTCTTACATGAGGCCGTTTTCCAAGTCTCTCAAGGTCGGCAGTTATTGAAGCCACTCGGATGTTCCATGGCGATGCTGACCCGTGGACCTCAGACGGATCCAATTATGACATGGGACAGTGGAAAAACGGAGCAGGCTGTCTCGTTTGTACGTCAAAACCTCTTTCAAGACATTGTCCAGTGGAGCGTGACGGCTAACGTATTTTCACCAGATCCCATATCTCCATTATGAGACGTACGCAAATCACAGAGAAGCGAGTGACGTGACAGAATTCCTCAACATGATCAAAAACCCTCGAGGCTTCAATAGAAATGCATCCCATGCTGCTCCTATACTTGGGAACACATTTGTCAATGCGTCACATCGCCACGGTCCCCCGCCAGTTTCTTTTCCCGTACCTCCTCCTGGCATACGGGCTGTTCCTAGTATGCCTCACCACTCGTATGCACCGCCTGCTCCACCACCTGGTATATCGCCGCTATCTCGCCTGCTACCTGGAATCCGTAGGGTACCTCCTCCACCGCCAATCGCAAGCAGTTACCGGCCAGAACAGTCTTCATTTCCACCTGTACCTCCTCATACACTACCGGAAAACCCTCCACCCCCGGCTCCTGATACCAACCTCACGGTCCGAGGGGGTGGATTGGGGCACCGGTCAATGTTTCTCCCACCCCGACCAACAAAAAAGGGCGCAGAGACCAAGGTCGAATGGTGGTGGGGCGGCCCACGTTCGAAAACAGTCAAGGAAAAGCCAAAGAAGGAACGCGTCGAAACCTTAACTCGCGGGCGTGGGAAATTTGAACTCCCTAATGCGCTCCTCATACGCGGCTATGGAGTCTCCGAGGAGAATGGACAGGTCCCATTCCAGCCACGGCGAACACTAGACCAATACTTCTATTCCCATCTCGACGACATCTCTCGCCGCGACCAAGATCAGGTGGTGTATCGCTACACTAAACAAGACGGATTCCCCAAGATCTTCATGGTTGATCAGATGTGGCTGTGGATCATTAATGGAGGTACGAGTATATTTGACAACTTTACATCTCGCGGCTTTCTCTAATACGCTCGAACTAGACACTCTGATCACTTGCCTTCCTACTCGGTGGCGTATTGAACCCGCCAAACCGTCCCCGTTGGTGACAATGGCAGCACCTGAAGATGACCTGCTACAAGGCCCATCAATTGAACCACCAGGACCAACAGATGATACTCCTGAAACATTCTTCATGACTCCAGCCCATGAGGGTTTGAATCAAGATTCCGACATACCAGATCTCATTGACGAGATCATCGACGTCGAACCGACTGACGAAAAAGATTTAAATGTGCACACGAGACCTCACAGTCAAGGGGATTCTGCTGCAGATCCTATGGATGTCCAGCATAGAGTCATGCGTCATCTTAAAGAAACAGCAAGAGAACCAGTCACATCCATTTATGACTTGGCTGGCCTGATTGCTACCTGCTGTGTTTCTGTGTTTGATGAGAACCAGATTCCCGAGGAGATGCAATTTTTCGACTTCTTCGAGCGCTCGATAGGCAGTATTGTAAGTGATCCGCCAGAATATCAACTGTCCCATATTTAATCAGCTGCTGACTGTGAGCAGATCGAGGGAGCGACCCAGAGTCTCTACAATTTCAAGAGAGAATTGAGTTCCGACCCATATCACCTCGACGAGCCGACGGATGATGACCTCAACATCGCAAAAGAAATCGACCTCCTCGTTGAGATAGAAGACATACAGGATGAGTTGCGGATTCTAAAACTAGTGCTGAAAGACCAGAAGATGTCTTCACAGCAGCTGGACTCGATCCTTTGGCAGGGGAAAAAGAAGCTTGGCCTTTCTCATCACGAGAGCGAGGAGGCCCATTCTATGATCGACTTGAGCTGCCTCAAACATCACTCCGACCGGATACTTGAGATGGAGAAACTCGCCGAGACGGCACATGATTCGGTGAGTGAACTTGACCAGACCAAGCCAGGTTGGATTCATCCTGATTACTACTGGAGTATTGCTTGATCAGTTTGGTGTTTTTGGAGATACTGAATCGCTGGCAGCTCAAACACCTCATTGACCTAAAGCAGAAACATGCCAATTTCTCCGAGGCTATTTCTTCGCGTAAATTAGCAAGAGAGACGGCCAAGAACACAGAATTGCAGATCCAGCAGACGGAAGAGATGAACAAACAAGCACTAGAGACTGCTAGACAGGGCAAAGTCCTTATGGTCTTCACGGTCGTCACAATCATCTTTGTACGCCTCCCAACAATCTTTGAAGTCGAGAAGGAAATTTGCCCTTTCCTATCTGGAGGGAGAACATAGAATGCCAGATCATGTGTAATTCGCTAACCGGTCCGCAGCTACCCTTATCATTCATGGCGGCTTTCTTCGCCATCAATATCGATGCCTTTCCAGTCAACGAGGCTGGCAAGCTTGAACTCGGCTATATTCTCAAATATATGCGTCAGTAATCCCATCATGTGGCATTGCACCCTGTTTCATGCCAGACAAGTGCCTTTTAGATGAACGCCATCCTCGCATTTCCAATTTGGTCAACTGCTAATGTAAAACAAAACTTCTAGTAAGCATCAGCCTCGCCTTAGCCATTCCATTTGTTCTGCTCGTATTCAGGATCGACTACGTGAAGCAGATGGGCAAATATGTCCGTGGAGGTGTCCTCAAGGCCCTGCACTCCCCACGTCTTATCTCAGTCCTTGGTTACGGCACTCTGGGTCTAATTCTTGCTGTTGTACTGTCCATCATCTGGACCTCGAAGCTGGCCAATACCTCAAAGATTGCAGTCACGATTTGCCTTGCGCTGGCCGTGTTGCTCGTCGCTGCTGGTATCGGCCTAAAAAAATTCACGGACCTAGCACGGATGACAACAGATCGTTCGACGGTAACTACTAGTAGTTTGGAGTAGCCTTGGCTCGGCTGAACCTATGAGCTGCTGGGGCCGATGTGAACGCGAACATGGGATTTGGTGTGCTTCAGATAAATGCGTAATTAATGTTCAAGATTATGAGGGTTGTTACGAGCCATGCCCCTCAACTATTAGTTTACGCTGCTATTTTGATACCCCCTATCATTGTGGAAAACGTGCTATCGTTTAAAGTCAGCAGTCACTATTCCTCTACCTCAAAGATGGAAAAGCTCAGCCGGTGATGGAGACTTTTAGGAGATACATCTGCATCTTTTCTTTTGCCATCATTTTCTTCAATAAAATGCCTACATTTTTTTTTTTTTTTGATTTCATGAAACACTATTAAAAGGACCAAGCTAAGTGTACCCAATTCAAGCTTGCTGATACCGCACGATGTTGAGTATTTGTACATGAAGCATTTCCAGAATTTGTATTGGTCGACACCAGGCTATCAATGTGGCTCGTTGTCGCAGGCAGCCACCGAGATCATCTTCATGTCAGCACAGCCTCCGCTTGCAGGGGCATAAGCCACGCGTATGCAGCCGAGCCTCGCTTTGCGTCAGCACCTCCAATTTTTCCAAGTATACAAAATATTTGCTTGCTCACCGTTGTGTGTCGCACTTGTTGGAAATCGAAATCGGATCGTCCCTTGCAAGCCATCATGCACAGGTATCTTCTCGCCCCACCTATATAAAAATTCTTGGATGGATCACTGACCAAGAACAGCCTGGGACACGATGGAAAAGCCTGATGGCACAGAGGACTCGATAGTCATCACGGTGGACGATGTGAATGAGAAAGACGACGCGACAGAGACGCCGAGAGAACAAGTCAGGGAAGACTCGACGGAAGAGCCTGACGACAGTGATGAGTCGGAGGTAGAGGATGATGCAGCCGCCGCCGCCACCGTGGAGGACACGGATGAGGAGGATGACACGACAAGAAAGCCACCCAAATACGACTGGATGGCCATGCCAGGGCACTCCAGTTTGGCAGGAATGCAGGCGCCCTACTGTTTCATCTATCGGCAACTATCGAGTCCAGATTCGACCCGATTATTGATCGTGTCCGGATCCGACGACAGGGAAAGCGAAATCCACTGCCGCCTGGTCGAGATACACCTCTCCGAGGTCCGCGACGGCGACAATGGGTACACGGCCCTTTCGTACGTGTGGGGAACGCAGGACCGCAACTGTGAGATATGGATTGAGGAGCACAAGTGCCACATCAACCCTAATCTCGAGTCGGCACTCCGCCATCTGCGCCGCCGGGACCGTCCAATCCGGCTCTGGATCGATGCGCTCTGTATCAACCAGAAGGATCTCCTCGAGCGCAACCAGCAGGTACAGCAGATGCGCAGCATATACGCCGCGGCCTCGGAGACAGTCATCTACCTCGGAGCCCAGGATGGTGGCAAGACCGGCCTCTCTGCTTGGAACTTTCTCGAGCGGAATAGCTCCTGGGCCTGGAATGAGCACCAGGACCGTGACTACACAATTGCTGCGACATTGGAGAAATTAGTCTCGTTTCGTGGGGAGTGGAGGGATGTCGAGATCGACGTGCTGTCCCGACCATGGTTCCGAAGACTTTGGGTTTTTCAGGAGGCCGTGGTCTCGAGATACCTGTCTATACAGTGCGGTCCCCGGCGCATCGCCTGGGATGACTTCTGCGCAACAGTCCTGTCTCCGAAATCCCACGACCAATACGGCTTCAGCCTTCTGTACCTCAACAACACAGGTATCGTGCGAGATATAGCTCTCTCGCGCAGTGAGTACCTGTGCAGCCAAGGTCTACACCAGTTTCTGCCAACCTGGAAAATACCAAAGGCCTTGGACACCTCATATGACGGCTTGACCATCTTGAAATTGCTTGCAAGAACAAGGTACCTTCAAGCCTCGGATGCGAGGGACAAGATCTTTGCCTTGCTGGGCATAGCCACCGATATCGATGCGAGCGATCCTGGCTTCGCCATCGACTACCGCGTACACTATTATGAGCTGTACGTCCGATTCGCAAAACACATCATCAAAACGATGAGATCGTACGACATCATCTCATACGTGAATTCTGCGGCCGAGTCGCTTTTACCTGGACCATATCTGCCATCTTGGGTGCCCAACTGGGACTATGAGGAGATTATATCCTATGGCAGCGACCGTACGATCCTGGAGACCCTCCCGGCAGAGACATCGACGCAGAAACGAGCTCGCCAGAGCCGGATCATCACCTCTTGGTCCAGTGATAACAATTACTTGGGACTTGTGTCACCAGGACGGATCATCGGCCAGATTGAAGAATACACCTTACCGTTACGGCTAGTTGGGCTGGACGAGGTCTCCTTCGAAGCCGAGAGAGTCAGGGTGGGCCAAGAAGACGACATGTTCTATCCCATCATGGCGCTATGGACCGAAAGGTTCTTCTTTAGTCCCCATAACACCGACTCCGACGCAGGTGGTGCAGTGGTCAAAGACAAAGAACAGTGGCCTATCCATATTGCCAGCCCAGGGGGTCGCACACTTGAAGCCATGAAGAGCCCTCTGCGGGCGACACGTTTCTCTTCTCTTCTAGATCGTGCCAGAATGCAGGACTGCAGCTCGGTCGAGCACCACCTGTACGCTAGAGGACGCCAGACCGCCAGCTGGTCGGACGGCAACAATAAGGCCGTGGTCCCTATCGTAGATGGGGAGTCGATCGTAGACGGCAAGAGACTGGCCATCTGCATCACGACGGAGGCCCCCTTTGAGCAGCTGGCTCTTGTCCCGGACCTGGCACAGGTAGGCGACTTGATTGTTCAGCTGAGCGGCTCGCGTGTGCCTTATGTTGTCAGGCCGCATGGTGGCCAGTCCTGGAGGGGCGAGATTACCAATATGAGCTGGATGTTTGAAGAGGGGCCGACCGTGAAGACTGTGAGGTGCAGGCTTGTTGGCGAGTGTGTGCTCAATGGATTTGAGGAATTGCCTGGAGATATGATGCGGACGACTGTCGCCATATTTTAAACAACAATGATTAATTATAATGTAAATCATAATATTTGTTGTTTACAGTGACCGCTTCATTCTCGCAGGACTCACAGGTCGTCCACGACCACTAGAAATCATTGAGGTTGTGTTAGAAGGATGTTTCCAGCCAAAAATTGTTCAACAAAAAAGACTTCCCTTCAGGTTCACCCATCACTTTCGAAGATCCTTTCGAACAAACCTTTCATGTTTCGAAAACGCGATGTAAATACAAACCCCCCCCCCCCAAAAAAAAAACCCCTGAAATCTTGTTGGAAACCGTGAACACCGCTTGAACTTTCCAGAGATCCCATACTTACGTACCTGGTAAGCATACAGTATGAGAGAATTAGGACACCGGAACGTAACCACCCGCCACCAAAGGCAACCCGCGCCGCCACAATCTACACGATACCAACCAAAACCCCTAGAAAAATTTCCGCCAAGCCTCGCTTCCTGGCCCGAGTTTCCCCAGATCTGGCGATTCCCCCCCAAAAACCGGGTGCAAGACAGACGACGCCCTGCAGAGAGACCCAACATCGGTGCACCAGAACCCGGTTCTATTCAGGAAACACCTGGCCCAGGCTCCGCGAACCCAGGTTCTGGCTAGGATGTACAAAACTATATGAGCTAACATGCTCATATAAAAGCGGAAAGGGCCGGGCCTGATGGGCAGGGCCGAGGAAGGATAATAATTAACAGGCTGTGCGGGCCCCAAGACAGTTCTTTCAGCACACTTTTGGGTCTATCGTAATTATCCTCTTTGTGCGTGATCGCGAGACTCACCGTCCGTCATAAACAATGAAGCAGAGGGCCCTCATCGCGCTTCCCTGCCTCGTTACAGGCGTCGCAGCCCAGAGCACGGCCGGCGCATACGATCAGTGTAAGACGATGGTGTAGAGTAATCCCAAGGCATGAATATGGTTTTGTCTCCAATGGAAACTGACACTGCGCCAAGGCGGAGGAAGTGGCTACACTGGCCCTACGGCCTGCGTCTCGGGGTATTATTGTACGGATTATAATGCGTACTACTACCAGTGCGTGCCCGGCACGACGACGGGAGAAGTCTCGACGACGAGCGTGTCGTCCACTCCAGTGTCGACCACGGCCACGGCCACTACTACTAGTACCACGAGCGCAAGCATCAGCTCCACTACCTCCTCCCCAGCAGCGACGACGACGACTACAGCAACAACAATCATATCAAGCACCACAGCCTCGGACACCGTCACGCCCTCCGGCACGTCGACCCTCTCTTCAGGCTGGTACTGGATCCGCGCGGTGGAGACGCCCTATTACCACTCGTACCTCCAGGCACTCCCGACCGCTACCCCTGGTGACGCTCTGATGGACAGCCCCCTCACGGCGGGGCAGTTCAACATCATCGACGGCCAGCTTGTCTACAATACCGGGTCGGGGACCGACGACGCCCTGTACATGTGGGTCGAGGACCCGGCAGACAAGACTCAGCGGGCCCTGTTGACGTGGTTCAACTCGACCGAGAACACGTATGGGAATTTCTCGTTCTCAGGGGACACGGTGACGTGGGTCGACCCGGATGTGGACAGGGGGAACACGGCTGCCTTTTATGTTTGTCCCGACAACACGACGGGGGCCAACGACTTGTATGTGAACACGGGGGCGTATGATTATGAGACGCCTTCTGGGTGCTATGACATTGATGTGAGTGCAAGTCAAGTTTCCCCACGTCGTTCGAGAGCTTCATGGTGCAGAGGGATACGTACGGCCCGTCGCTAATTGTGGCTGATGATAGATTCATTCTTATGGCGGGTCAACCGCCACCGTTTGAGTGTGAGGAGGAAAAGAAAAAAGAATAGCAGGTTATGAGGAAAATGGGTGATATGTAATGCAAGCCGTAAACGAGAAGCTCGTATAATGTGGCCACTTGTTGCATGATGTGATCCTCCTATCTGTCCACTCGAAAGAGCCAATCTAGACACGTGTATCAATATTGTCACCGTACATAAAAATGTCATGACAGCGCGTCGCCCACTTGGCTCTGAGTCTTTTAACAACTCTGTGGAGTCTCGACATTTGCTTCTTGTTCCCTCTACCCATTGCCCTGGAACTACGAAACATTGTAGCCACTGTATGGCGATCACTAGGCCCCTCTTTCAACATGACTTGTTCACATAGTAATTAATACTGAAAGATGATAGAGATAGAGGTAGATCCGCGTTAGCTCAGCCCAGCACAGTCAATTCTTTTCCAAGGAGGCAGCGAAACCAAGGAGGCAGCGAAAGAAGCAAGGGAAAAAATGAGAAGAAAAAAGGCCAAGAAAATGAAAGGGCCTCTTTCTGCCTCTCTTCAGAAAGAAAAAGGAGGGAACGGAGAAAGAGGGGAAGGGGGGGGGGCACAGCAGACTCGACCAAAACCCGAGGTTCTGGCCATTGCAACAAAGAAATGCCATCCGAGTGCAGATGATGATTACCTCGTCAAACCATGACAAACTTTTCTGATAGAATCCTTTAGTCTGTCATAAGGCAATTTGATCCAGGATAGGCTCCAGCATTCGCGCCCGATAATATAGAACCCTGTTACAAGTAGTGAAGGATTAGGATCGTCAAGACTCACCGCGTTGTTCATGAAGTCAGTTGACGACCCCATCAGGACTACCATTGAGGCTGGGCAGCGTAAGACTCTGTATCGTGTGCAGTTCGACGAATCATCTAAGGCGGAAATGTTCAGCACAGTGACTTACCGCCTCGCAAGCGCGAGGTCTAGGTCTAGATCAGGCTCTGGATCCAAAATGTGCGAGAACCATGACCTCAGTAATCTTTCTGCTTTGTTGGATGTCTCGCAAGAACCGGGTGGTGGCCTTAGGAATGCATCCCGCCGCATGTGCAGGATCCAGATCCTTCTCACTCCGTTGCGTTTTGCCCAAGGTTCAACAGCGTCATTGAGGCTAGCGATGCTGTTTGGTCTCTCGTCATTTGCTTGAGTCAGTAATGCAGCCTGGGTGGTCTTGCAGCCGGTGAGCTTGAATACAACGTACGCCTTTGCCGATCCGCTGCAATTATGGCTGTCAACCACTCGACTTGTACGTATATTTTGTGTTACCTGCCACATACGAGCCAGATCGTGGCAACAGCTGAGCCGCCAAGCCGTTGTCCGTGCAGGTCCGAGTCGACCGATCGAGCCGGGGCCTGCAGGAAAAGGGTGAGATTTTCTCCACCGGGATTTGGGTGAATGCTGCAGTACACCCTTCGGTTCTCCGCTCCCTGTGCCAGGAGCTGAAGTCCACCTCCCGTATTGAGACAAGTAGGTGGCCGGCGGCGAGGACCGCATCATCGTATTCGATAGAGTCGGTGAGGGTTTGAGGGGCGATCGCAAACCCCCCCCCCCTTTCTCCCATAGAAGGTGTACAGAACATTCCAAAATCTCCGAAGGGGTGGCACAGAACGGTTGCGCTGCGCAAGCGTGAGTGGCCTTGAACGGCAGGGCGCAGACAATGATGCGTGTGCTGGGATAGGGCCCCCCTCCCCCCTTTGGAACGGGACGCAGCATCCGGCCATCCGGCGTCACGTCTGGCGGAGTTGACTGACATTTAGGAATGGATGCAGATCGGCTCTTGCTCAATTGGCAACAGTTGTCACGCGAGTAGAAGGGCGGTAGTGTACGATTGGCAACATCTTGAACTGGAAGACGATCATTATGCCGAATCCTCCGAGATCCGCCGCTCGTTTTGTTAAAGCTGAGCCGTGACAGGGTATGTGGGTAGCCGCTGGCTGTGACGTGGGCACAGTATTCCAGCAAGGCCGAGATGAGGGGAAGGGGGGGGCCAAGGGCCCCAGTATTGTGTTGTCCAGCAAGTTTGCATGCGGGGAGAGAGAGGCGGGCCAACGGCAGGTGAGCAAATAAAAACGTAACAAGTTGGATGGCCCTGTTGCTCGCAGGATGCTCGTATGATGAGGAGGGCCTTTGCTGTGCTGAGTGGTCGGAGGACCGGGGCTGGATGCGAATCGGCGGAGCCTCGTGAATCAGGATTGGTTCCAAATTCTGCGACAGGCCAAGCTTTTCATCACGTCCACGCCCGTGGATAGAATATGCACGTGAAGATCAGCAATGTGCCAGCCAGGCAAGCCAAGGCATGTGCCCGCAGTGGCACTTGTTTTTTCTCTCTTTCTGTCTCGAACCGGGAGATTACCGGCAGGACTCTTAAGGGCAGGGATGGCGCTGGAACAACGGCAAAGCAGATCTTTTTGAGGCTGTCGATCCATCCCACACGAGGGCTGGATGACCCCCACGGTCCAGTAAGCCAGAGCCGCGCTGTCGGATCCGAATTCAGGCTAGAAGAGTGGTGGATGTGTTCGACTGGGCTTCTATTGCATGCCGTTGCCGCCCTTGGTCCCACGCCCGAACATTCGACGTCGGGTCTGTGTGAGACATGTCCCTTCCCTTACTCTTCGCCACGCGCGAGTACCAAGTCATGAGTCTGGCGTTCGACCTCGGTGTTCCTCCGGCCGGTGTGCGTCCAGTCTTTTGCACATCGTCTTCCGGGCTTGTAGGAAAGTGGGTGGATATTTGCCCCGCAGAGCACTTGTTGTAATGGCAAACCTTGGAGTCCCTGCCAGATCTAGTGGGCCCGCGGGGTTGACCCCATACATACTGTAGATTCCTGCACAGTACGAGACTTGGTCATGCCACATCTTGATGGCATTTTGAGGCGATGCCTCACGATGTCGTGGGGAGTGGGGGGAACTGACACAAGTCGTATATTGTATTGCGGGTCGATGGAGCCAAGGGCTGTTACTCTGGCGCGTCCAGCCATTGGCATCTCTGCACACAAGTCCCCAAAACTGGTCACCTGGCCCTTTTTTTTTTTTTTCCCTTGCGGGACAGGGTGACCCGACGGCAAAGTCTCCCTCCCAGCCAAGCAGCACTACCAAATGCCGCGCTGTTCATGCTGAGAACCAAGGGCGGCAACGCAGCACAGATGCAAGTGATGATTCAATTAGGAGCATTGTCCGATCGGCCACTCGGTGTCCCTCTCCTCTCGACACCAAGTCGTGACACTTATTAGCTTAGTCCCTCGGGACCCGACGGTACCTCGGAGTGGAGAGCAACAGCCCAGGGGACCACCCCTCCCATCTCCCTTGGGACGAAGGACGGAATAGTCCTCTCGAATTGCAACATGCATGGCGTTGACCGAGTCTTCTTTTTTTTTCTTCTCTTTCTTTCTCTTCTTCTTCTCCCCTCCTAGCCTTTAGGTAGGGGTAAAAAGGCATCGGACAGCCTAGGGGACGCGTGCGCGGAGTCCGAAGGGGAGCGCGCGCGCGCGCGCGAGAGAGAGAGAGAGAGAGTGTGTGTGTGTGTCCCCAGGCTCTTCCCGGGCGTGGTGGACATTGTATGTAGCCATTCTGTAACTCGACGGCTCGTCTGCATGGCTTCGGGTGGTACTGCATGGCGTGCCTGATCCTGATGTCAGATATGTAACTTTGAACCCTCCCCTCGCGTGGACGATGATGGTGTGTTGCACGAGCAGACATTCTCGCCGTCATCATGCTTGCGAGAGCATGTGGCAATTTTTCCCGTGTGTGTGGTGGGGGCTGTGTACTATAGTATGGTAATATTGGAGCCCTCTTAGGAACGTTGTCTGCCCTATCAGGCACAGAAAAGGGCACAATGGAAATGCAAGACGATCTGCAGCACGTCAGCGCGGTCGGCTGACGGCATTCTCAGCTTTCTTGACCATGATCAGCTGGACGCTCAGCGCCTTCGTTACGGCAAACCCTGATGCGATGATGGCAATTCGGATGGCAGGGATTATGGTTGATACGAACGAGGGGAGAGAGTGAAGATGGGAGGGGTGTGAGCATGGGTACGGGCATGGGCATAGGAATACTGGGTGTTGTTGGTGGTGGTGGTGGTGGAAGAGCAGGACGAGGGGGAGATGGGAGGACAAGGTTGGAGGGGAAGAGGAAGAGGAGGGAGGGAGGCAGGATCGGGTATGTACAACAACTGTACGAGATACTGTGTAAGTAGTGCTGCCACCCACTTCCTTCCTCCATACGTTGTTGTACTGTGTAGTAGTGGGCGGCAGGAGCAGCTCAGTCGTGTCAGTGTTTCTTTCCCTCTCTCTCTCTTCGCAACCAGCGAGGTCCAGACTCACACTGTACCTCTCCTGCCAAAGGCGGGAAGCGGCGCTCTTGGGGCCCCACTTGGGGTCAATTTCGACGACATTGACCACAAACACCCCTGAACCTGGGGCCACGAGCAACCAATCGCCCAGCCAAGCCCCCCCAGTGTACACCTTGGTCAGCAGCATTACATACTATTCCTCCCTTCTCACCTGAAAACACAACTTAAACACACGAGAACACCGGCCCGGTGGCTCACATGTCCAACCTTCCGGACAATGTGTCCGGAAAAGGTGTCATTCTCATGCAGCCATCATTGTCGATCCCATCCTTTGAACCACCAGAGGCCACCACCATTGTTTGCCTGCATCACACCTGCGACCGTTTCGGCGGTATGCAGCCCGCGACTCGTGGATGTAGGTCCGAATCGTGTGGCCCTTGCCAGCACGTAACAAGCACGAGCACCAACAGAAGCGGGCTGGCGGGCTGGCTGAATCGCTGGATGGATGGATAGCAGGACGAGCTTGAAAGAGGGAAGGGGAGGGGGCGGAGGTGCACGCTCACACACACGCAGAGAGAGAGAGAAAGAGATATTGACTCGCCTACCGCCTCACCGCTCATCTCATCAACCTCACTGAACCTGGAAATGCCTGCATGATTGCATGTCAGCAACTGGCCATCTTTCTCTCTCGCTGTCTGTCTCTGCCCCTGCCCTAGGAACTCTCAACCTCTGCAGCCTCGCGATCGTCTAGCAGCCTCACCTGCGCTCCAGGTTATCAATGTGGGCAGCCGCTCGCTCGCCCGCCTCACTGTAAGAGGGACGGGAGGGGGGCGGGACAATCAACCCTGATGGCACAGGGAGGAGCTTTGGCGACATCGGATGCCCGTCCAGGCGGCACATGTCTATAAGCGGTATGCCCGAGCCGTCCACCATGTGCCGTCCTTTTGTTTGCTGGTCAGACGTGTCAGAATCGACGTGCTCACCATCTGACAAGACATGAAGCGGGTATCGACCTCCAGCGGTGCGCCCTTAGTACCACTCATTCCCGCCTGTGGATCGATCTTCTTCCAAGGCACTGCCGCGTCCGATGTCACAGCCGGTCACAAGACGTTCAGAGCCTGTCGTTGCCGTCGAGGCCACCAAACCAAAACACTCACACACATACACACACACGCACGGTTCGTTGATCCCCAAATTGTATTGCTAATACCTGCAGCTAGATGGGCCAGGACGTGCCTTGGCAATGGGATAGACCTTGCAAGGAGCAAACACCGAGTCAGATGGACAGACGGACCTGATCTTGCTCGAGGATATGGCCAGCACAAGAGAGGGCCCGAGGGCCCAAGCAACGCGCGCCCATGCTCCGAAGCATGGCCATGACAGCAGCAAGAGCAGGTAGACGAACGAACTACGCCCAGGTTATTTGTGGCTTCCACGGACGGCGGTTCTCAAACTAACCCCCACGAGAACCACTTTTTAGTCTACCTTTGCGGCCGGGGAAGCCCCTGCCCATGATCCTCACTGCACATGACTGCGCAATCCAGGCAGCCTCCTCTCTGTTCCCGGCTAGATTCCCGCACTGTATCCAGTGGAGAACCACTGCAACCCCAAATCTACACAGTCTCGTTGGACCCTGACGGCTGCTGCATGGCTGATGAAGGCAGTAGTAGGCACTAAACTGCTACGTACTATAATATACGTACTATGTACGTCGTTCTCAGCCCAGTATATTTCCGTCCGTTTCTCCAACGTCCAATTAGATGTGTCTGACCCAGGTCAGGCAAAGTGGGATTGCTCAGAGGCACCGAGCACGCCTCGGGTTCCCGATGATTAAGAAGCGAGAAAAGGGGAGAGACAAAGAGAGAGAGAGAGGAGAGAGAGAGAGAGAGCGAGAGAGATAATGGAGTCCACGTCAGATCCTTTGCGGCACAACCGCCCTGCCTCTGGTAACTATAAAATATCCCCAGCTCGCCTGCCCACCTCCTACTCTCTAATCCCCTCCATACCCCCCATCTTCTCCCACGCCCACGCCCACGCCTCTCACCTGCTCCCCTACTGCCGCTTCTGCATATCATCCCACGCTACCGACCATATTCTATCCGTGGTTCTCTCTGTCTCTCTCTCTCTCTCTCTCTCTCTCTACCACCCCTTAGATCACAATGGCTCCCCATCTTGATGCGCCACCTGCCGGCAGTTATACGTCTGGCTTCAACAGGGGCACCACGCGGCCTGCCGGCTCGTCGACAACCCGTGTATCCTCCAACACCAACCTTACGCCGGCAGATTCCGATTTGTCGCTTAGCAGCTCTTTTGAGAGCAATGCGATGGACGGTGACTGGCACCTCAGCCGGCCGCTGGTCCCTGGCGTCTATGTTCCCACGATGTGCTTTTTTGAAGATGGTACCGAGGACATTGACGTGGCTACCATTGCCAGTCATGCTGTGCGTCTAGCTCGTGCAGGCGTGACGGGCCTTGCGACCCAAGGCTCGAACGGGGAGGCTGTCCATCTAACCCACGCCGAGAGGTCGCTGGTCACAGCCACCACGCGCAAGGCCTTGAACGATGCTGGGTTCTCCTCTATGCCCATCATTGTGGGCTGTGGGACCCAGAGCGTACGAGAGACAGTGCAGCTCTGCACGGAGGCGTGGGAAGCAGGGGGTGACTACGCATTGGTTCTGCCTCCTGCCTACTATTCGTCTCTGTTCGCCCCATCATCAGGGACAATCCTTGACTTCTTCCACACCGTGGCCGACGCGTCACCTATCCCCATCATCATCTACAACTTTCCCGGTGCTGTTGGCGGGCTGGACCTCTCATCTGATGTCATCACCAAGTTGGCAGAACACCCCAACATCGTGGGCGTCAAGCTCACCTGCGGCAACACGGGCAAGCTGGCACGAGTGGCAGCCGCCACCAGGAAGCTGAGCAAGAACTACGACCCTCAGCGACCCGACTTCCTCGTTCTCGCCGGATCGGCCGACTTCACAATCCAATCTCTCATCGCTGGTGGCCACGGCATCCTGGCAGGCCTGGCCAACATCTCCCCCAAGGCCTGCATCAAGACAATACAGCTCTTCCACTCTGGCAGCTTCACTGAAGCCCAAGAGATGCAGGACGTGGTTGCTGCAGGAGACTGGGCCGCCATCCAAAGTGGCGTCGTGGGCACCAAGGAAGGCCTGCGGGTATGGAGTGGGTATGGTGGATATTGCAGAAGCCCGCTCCCCAAGCCGACTTCTGAGCAGTCCCAGAAGTGTAAGGAAGGCTTCAGGGATCTCGTGATGCTCGAGAAGAGTCTGTGATCTTGTGTGGTCATGAAATGGTTTCTGGACAGACACGCACGCAATCAAAAAGTGAGCCGTGGTAACTCCCGTGGCTTGTTGGCAGGCCGTTGGTCGTTTGAAACGGACCATTCGGCGATACCTCATAGTTCCTATCATTTCCCTATTTTGCTACAGACCCTCAGAAGACTTGAGGATGAAACGTAGTGACGATTTTATCATACCAAGGTTGAGAGGTACATGCTTTAGTACAAGCTTTGTACTGGCTAGTTAGACCAGGCGTCTCAGGAGTTTTCCAACTTGGATAATAGTAGCCAGTCAAAAAGTTTCAATATGATTTATTTCCTGACGGCGTCCAGATCGGTGTCTCAAGATTTATCTTGTGGAAGCATTCCAAACCATGGACGTGATCTTCTTAAGAGGCTTTTGGGTATTGAGCTACACGAAGACCCTCTTCTAGCTGCATTGATTCATTTCACAACATGTTTCGCTCGCCTCTTCTGTCTACTTCCTAGCCTAGTAGTCGCAGCCGAAGGGCGTCCCCCACACCCATGATACACGACACGGTCAAGACAAGGTAACGGCGAGAATGTCCATCCCAACGACAAGCAATTGCTTTGGTAATTTGCCTATGTGCGTACATTACCTTATCTGCGCGCCTGTCCCGGCTGACTATGTTTGTATGTCAAAAATTTGGGGCCAGCTGATCAGACGATGAAATACGACCGGTTCGTGCGTGTGTGTGCCCGTCGGGTGCGAAGTATCGGTGGGTCAGCGTTCGATGACGCGATGTTGGTTGTAAGTCACGTCTAACTGATTCGGTTGGGACTTGAAGCCACACGGGGTTTTCTTAATGCGAGACCTTTTTTTTTTTTTTTTTCCTTCCTTGGCTTTGGGCTGTGCTTTGATTGTCGATGGTGGAAATTTCTGTAGTAGGTTTGGGGGAGCGTAGTCATCATCATACACACCACCACGTTCGTTTCTTCCAGTGCGACATCGGGAAAGTTCTCACCGATGCCCGTGGTTATGGATGTCACACAGATTTCTAGCATGAACCAATAGAGGGGTTGATGATGGTGCCCTTTGTCAGGACAGAATCAGCAGAGAAATACGGACCCCAAGCGAGCCGCTGGTGTTGCACAACTGAAGAAAAAGAGAGAGAAAATCGGCGACCAGCTGAACCGGGCGCGCTGCAGGAAATTCACTGTCCCATGTGGTCACCGTGCCACTGGAGTTTGCATGACTCTCTTGCGACTTTCGTTCCTCGGTCTTTAGTCCGGAGTAATACCACCTGGGTTGATGGTTCTTTCGTGGCTCGACTCAACTACGTTTCGTAGCGAGGGAGGGAATTATTATTACAGAGAGCCTCATACTGTCATGACTTGACGGCTTTTTTTGTGGAATTTGTGACAAGCGGGAGGGGAGCACCAAAATTGGTTGCTATATTCCGGGTAATTTCAGCAAACCTCATGCCTAGATCTTCCGTGGGTTTGCCTCGAGCAATGTGGGATCGTGGCTTACCACGCCCTCTTCTTCTTTTTCCTTTGCCTTGCATACAATGATTCCGATCATGTATGATGGCGCTCGCGTACCTGCATTCTACACTTTGTCAAAGTCACTTGAAATTATTTCATGACAAGGCTCTGAGTTTAAAAGATTTCCACGCCATGTGCCCAATCTACCTTTTCCCTTCTTTTTCTGTTCATTACAGCACCGAGTCTCAGCATCCGCGGGTCTTCTCACAAGAGTGTGAGCACATCTGACCTTGCCTCACTGGCGGTATGCATAACATGGCCTGCTTTTTCCAGCCATACAACAACGTCGAACGGGTCAACGGGCGAGCGGGTGCTTTAGGCGGTAGCATTCAGGCGGCATCTTGCCCTCGTAATGTAAGCATAGTCATACGATGTAATAGCGTCAGAGGTCTTTGTCAGAAACGCATGCTCCTTCTGATACTGGCATGGTCTACTCTTATCAAGCAGCGGTGATCGCATCGTAGTCAGAAAGGTGAACCGAGTTCCGCCTGAAGGTATCATGTTTGGCCCAATAGCCTCCAGCGCGGCTGGAGCGTTGATTATTATTATTCATCTTGCGAATAGCCTTCCAGGTCCTTCTTCTTTGGGTGTGATCGATCAAAAGGACGTCGGCTGATCTTATTCTTCGATAGTGACCTGGAGCATCAGACATACGTTGCCCTCCTCGAGCTGAGCGACTAGATTCTGCCCACGAGGGTAGAAAGGGGAGCGTCGTTGTCGTCGCCGTCATGAGGTTGTGGGGGTATATTGATCCAAATATTCTCCTCTTTTTCTTTGCCCCTCTCAAGGTAATTGCCGCTGCAGCCTCGTAGGCCGATTCGTCTAGATCTGCGTGCCAAGGTGCAACAAGGTCTGGTCTGTAGCTGGAAGAATAGGCTGATTCAGTCAAAGGCAGACACGTCGCAAAGGGTGATGGACTTCACCACCTGTCTAAGGAGGACGGAGGCTGACGAGAGCTTCGCTGGCAGTCGACTTCGTGTGCTGACGGAGGGGAGGAGGACAGCTTGAACTGGTCATCATGATCACGATGGTCGTGATGGATCCTGATAGTCTTGACGAGGCTCCATGACGACGCTCAGTGGTGATCTCGGGGGTCTCGGTGCTGGGAAGGTCGCCCAGTCCTGGAGGCGCCATCAATGATGACAGTCAGAACGTGAAGACGATCGTTGAACTGAAAGTCAGACCCAGGAGACGCTGAAGAGATCGCTACATGTCGTCGTTAGTAGTTTGACCGACGAGCCTCAGCTCTACTGTGCCTTGAAAGCAAGCCATCATCCAAGCCATCATCAACTGTGGAAGAGAAGCCTGCGTGGCTCAAGTTGGAGACCGAAATGTGAGGACAAGACAGAAAAGGAGCAAAGAAATGCTCAAGGCTTGGTCATTTTCGGGAGTATACTGTGTACGTCATTGAAGGGCGGGGCAGCTCAGGCCCGTTAGGGCAGGTGGGGGAAAGGGTTCAGGGACAAGATGACAGGGGCAGAGATGCAGGGGTACAGCTACAGGGATATGCCATGTACTACACTCCCCGGGGGTACCCGCTATCACATGCGCAGTAGGATTCGATAAAATACTGTAGAAAGTCACTGCCTAGAGGGCTTGTTCCGTCTCTACCATTTCTCTCTAATCAATCATGTTTCTCTTTCTCTTCTATTCTCATGTCTTAAAATCAACAATTCAAGTAATCATTGACGACAACAGGCTATTCTTGGAGCCTTTTGACAGAGTTGAGGACGTCCTCGATATACAAGGTATTGCTGTCCGGGAGTCATGGTGGACATCATGACTGTGGGTTGGACTAAAACGATGGAGGCAGGTATTGGAAGATGGTTGTGGAGATGGGAGCTGACGACATGTATAATGGTATGTAGTGATTCGTCAGATCGGCTGCAGTGACCACCTATACTTGATTTCCTTTATATCTATTCATCCCCGGTAGAGAAGGACCACGGGCGCCCCTACGGGATTCAGAGCAGGACTCACCACTGTCGCACCACAGTCCACGTCGCGAAAGTGAAGAAAAGAGCGACGGTCCGCTACCTGTCCCGAATAGAGAGGGCCCTCGATTCGCCCCCCTGGTTTCCACAACAGGAAAGAAGAAGATGTGAACCAGAGCGCGACAGTCTAGATAGCGGGCTATCAGAGGTACGCTGTTCGTATCAGCACGCAGAGATTGGTGATATCATTCACACATCTTCTACTCATGACAACCAGCCTGAGGCAAATGCATCTATTTCAGAGTAGATCACAACGGGCTATCGAGTCTTAAAAGACCAAATAGGTATGATGAGGTGCATGCGAGCTCTGGACAAGCGATTCGTCTCACTGCGCTGCGAAGGCTGTCACCACCACATAAGAGGCCACGACTCCCCCTTGAGTTCCCCTGAGACTGAGTATCAACTCATATTCCAAATCCCGCCAGAATTACAATCCTCACGTCCCCCACTGCGACTGGATGCGGGCGAGTAGAACCTGGACCTGTTGCCATTGCTCACTTTCGCAATCACCTGCGGCTCGGCTTCGGGAGAGCAATGTACATATAGGAGTTTCTTGCCGTACTGACCTATCCTGGTCAGCATCTAGAATAGCAATAAATCATGATCATGACCATGCTTTGTATCTACTCTTCCTTCGTGCTGTGTTACCCAGTGTGTATCTCTGACTATTTACAATATACCCAGGTACATATGTAAGTACTTGCATGTCAGGCCGTCTATTCGATCCATCCTGCCACGCTCCCTAGTGACCACGGCATACCACTTGGACCTTTCGGGATCTAGTATTTATTGCAAGATGAACGAGGTATAGAAGAGTGACGCAGTACTGATCAAACTGGCCAACCACGACCGAAGGATTGCACCAGGACATGTAGTGATGGGTGGCAGGATGTCAGAAATAACACACATGATATCCACATCTCATGACATCGTATTAGCTTAGCCCTTATATACATAGTGTGCTAGAAGCTTAACCAAGCTACAACTCTAGGTCCTGGTGCAGGTCATAGTCCTGGTCATGGTCCTCCTTCGGTCTTGCATGCTCAACTGGCAGGCTTGGACCTGGTCTTGGGCTGGCTGATACACTCGGGACAGAAGTAGAAGAGCCGGTTTCTGCCAATGACGGCACAGCAGAGATATCACTGGCATGGACACGCCGCCGTTTTTCATACCGCACATCCTCGTCGCGTGTCCTCTTGCGACCTCTCTCCTCATCCTCAGAGACCGTCGTGTCGCGCCACACGCGCCTATTCCAATCATACGCGCTGCCCCACTCAACCTCGTCCCGGCCCTGCTCAGATGATGTACGGCTGCGCTTGCGAGGGCTGGCACTGCCACACCATTCTCCCATACTCGATATCTTGCCAATGTAGTCTTCGGTCTTCCCATCAAGATAAAGTCTTTGACTAGGTAAAGTACTGTCCAGACAAATCGTGCGAACAAATATTCAACCTCTGTCCCAAACATTGCCCCGGGCCGTAGGTACCGGCCGTGATACTCGTGAACGAATTCGCTCAGCATGTTGTGTGTAAGACCTTGGGGGAGGGATATCGTTTGAACCGCAAAACGTCTATATCGTGGCGCAAATGCCCAAAGCCGTTTCTCCATAGCTGTATGTAAAGAACAGTCGAGAATGTTCTGGTTGGAAGGACAATCGGTTGGGTTGGAGGCTGAGTGCGAATCGTATATGGTCATCGCATTGTTAAGAAACCACGTTTTTTCTTCCCTTGGACTGACGTGAGCTACTTCGACTGTAAAGCGACCGCTTACAACGCAACGCTGTTCGCCTGGAACGTCGTCTGGCAGAGTTGTATCGTCTGCCAAAGTAGCTGCTGCCGCATCCTGCCATGCTTGAGGAGCACTTCCCAGAAACTGCCACTCTTGAAACGATGGTACAACAGCGTATATTGGTTTGTCGGGAACGACGAAGAAGTATTGGTTGTGTGTGAGGATGCTGTCGTTATCTGCCACTATCCGGGGGCCGTCGGCCTGCTCTGCGACGAGCTAGCCGTCAAAGGCATTGTTGGCGATAATCTGGCAGGCTGTAAGCGCGGTCAAGTAATGCACGCCCCACAATCCCCGCGACGAGGCGCTCTCAACGCGAGGCAAAGAGAAGAGCCTGTTGAATGGTGCATCGTAACCAGGGTGATGGAATGCGACAGAGCTTCTGGGGAGGGCTGTTCGTGAAGGTATGTCGCACTATGTACCGGGCGGGATGGCAGGAAGGCCGGAGTCGAGCGAAGGCGGCGCAGCGGGCGCAGCGACGGATGCATCGGGAGCAGTGAGAGAAGAAGATGATGGCGGCAGCATAGTTATAGGAGATGGTGAAGAGTGGTTGCTAGCCGTCGTGATACTACTTGTTTTGATTCCAAGGTTGTTCACAAGTGGGCCGTGCACGGGGGTTGCAGGGAGGTGTGAATATGACATCTACACTGTATCTTCGCACATGTTGAAATTTCGAGCTAACCTAGTGCCAAAAGCATCTTCCAGCCCCCGCTCGGCTGGACAGGAAGCACAAATCCCAACGGCGCCTTTCTGGTGCACTGGGTATCAACTTTCAGTGAAATTATTACAGTTCACAGCGCTCCAGATCCTCCTACTATGTCCAAGGAAAACGATTTTCCATCTTAGCATCATGTACACGCTGATTAGCCTCACCCATTACCACGCTGTAGACTGCTTCTCGGAGCTTCTGGGTCTTGGGAAGGGGGGGGGGGGGGTTCTTCCTATGAGAAAATACGTGTCGGAGGTCTTCAACTGAGGAACCGCCTATAAAGCAGCGAATCTAACGAGGGCGGTGCGCGCGTCGTTGTTGCAACCTCGTCAACCCTGTTCCAACTTGGATCTTGATCACCTTTCTTCTCTTGAGCGGAGTCAAGGCTACTCCGAGGATTGCCACACGCAATCAAAGCCCGGGAGGGTGGGATGCTGCGCCCACGCATAGCTGTGCCCGAGAAACCAAGCAATCACTGCACCTGGGTGGAACCAAAGCTCATCCCTTCGTATATGCATTTCCATGTTGAGCAGCTTTTGCACCACCAGATTCCGCAACTGTCTGTCGTCGTTGCCTTGATACCAGCACGATCTTGTAATAGGACAACTTGGAGGCCCTTGCGACCAAGAACAAAACTAGGCAATATGCTCCTAACCGTTGGCTAAGCTGTGAGACGATGTTGTTCATCATAATCACAGATACCTCTTTCCTCCGCTGTACTCAAGCTTGTCGGTGTCACTTTGCGAGCCCGGAAGCCCATTTTTGCGTTTGACAATGTCTATACGGACAAGGGTGAATCGGATGCGCCATTGAAGTGCTTTCGAATTTGTGTGGGTATATTTGCTAACACTTCTGATAAAGATGGTACCAGTACTTTCAGTTGCAGAGGTGTATTGTACAAACCGCCACTTGTTTATATCGCAGACGAGAAGGTCCTCGAAGTTGGCTGTGGCTTAGGTCTATGGAGCATATAAGTTATACCCTCTTACAACGTAAATGGTGAATGTGTATATGCATTTGAAACCAACATAGTTCCATACAGACATTTCGCTATCAGGCATCCGGAAGCACGTGTCCTCGGGGTGGACCCGACACCTATTGTCCGCACTTCAGCATTTGCCTACGGCCGACAAACATCGAACTGCTTGCTATCAAGGCAGGACTTTGTCAACCAGCCCTGGCAGTTTCCTTTGCAAGGTTTCGGCTTTATCCGAGCCTCTAACATGAACGGCCG
The DNA here is from genome assembly GCA_014850475.1 of Cryphonectria naterciae. NCBI lineage: Eukaryota > Fungi > Ascomycota > Sordariomycetes > Diaporthales > Cryphonectriaceae > Cryphonectria > Cryphonectria naterciae. Next base: position 31,594 of record JACWST010000029.1, read on the forward strand.
TGTGGAATCATGAGGGTTATTTCTCGGAGGCCTGGCGGGCGTTGAAACCAGGTGGCTTCCTAGAGATCCGCGCCATTTCACGGTCTCATACTTCAAACCAAGCAAGACACCCATGGAACTCAGTCCCGTCTCTTTTCGAGACTGCTGGTGCCTTGCTTGATAGGCACTGGGTGGGCAGCACACAAGTTACGGCTTTCAATGGAACATGCTGGATTTGTCAATAGTACAGAAGAGAGAAAGCGCATTTCAATCTACCCCGACACTTCTCTGGGGCGAAATATTGTTAGGACTCTCGTGCGGGATGTGGAAGGGATTTATCATCATATCGCCCGACCAGATGAGGAACCGCATGTGCAACGGTATCTCAGCGAACTTGGCACATGTGTCCGGTGCTTGAGCGAACCTTCCCATACCAAGGGCAATAGACAAGACCGAACACAACAGCTCAAGGATCATTCAACCTTCGAGACGTATATATATATATATATATATATAAATCAGACTTCAGACTCCAGAGTCTAGCCGCCACTATCACGCCGAAGCTTTACGGCACAGTGAACCGGAGCTCGCACTCCACAGACATACATGCATGCATGCACATTAAAGCAGGCATGCCAATCACATCAAATGGTCACACTGTGTGGCAATTCATTCGGAAAACTTTGTCCCAAGTGTACAAGCACAAAGTAGTATGCATGCATACACACCGAGTAGGTCTGTTCATTCATCATTGCATTGGTCGTCTGCCTCACCTCTGCGGATGTATCTCCCATCATTGTATTGCTGTCTCATGGCGCTGAGTTTGATACGCCCCCAGCCACTCTTTCATCATGACGTCAAGCAGCACCTGTCCAAGTCTTGTCGCATGCGCGGGGGCCATGGGGGAGATGTAGCCACCCCTTCATCATCTTTCATCATCGCACCAAGCAGTGAGCAACCCAGGTATCGGGTGAATGCATTCCTCCTCCACACGCTACCAGTTCTCGTCAGGGTGCACAAGTCCACTGCAACATGCAGACACTCACCAAAAAGGTGGACTACTATCATCCTCCAACAATTGTCTCCTGGTGGATTGCTGTCAAGTCCAACAGGTGTCCTAGGTTGACCAGCTAGACAAGTGTCTCCTTTTACGAGCCAGACACTTGATCCAAAAGGTGGATTGCTGTCCCACAAGGCAAAGTGTCTGGCTGGTAACACCCTAGAAGGCACAAGTGTGCTAGGTGCTCGCCCAAAATTGTTAAACATGCGGGAAATAACATGAATATAACAGTCTGTTATGGTGTGGGTATGGTACGGTCGAAATGATGACGGTGGACAAGCGGCCACGGCCGTTACGCGCCGGGGCGCTAGCATTTGTGTGCCTCAACACCACAACTCAAGCCTTCGACATCGCCAGATTTTCGCAGTCACACTGACGAGGGCCCCATGGCTAATGGCCGGATCAGTAGTCAAGTGGGTGACCATTGGCGAATCCCCAGTGTTGCACATTTTCTTCTTTTCCCTTTTTTCTTTTCCTTCTTCTTTCTTCTTCTTCTTCTTCTTCTTCTTCTTCTTCTTCTTCTTCTTCTTTTTTTTTTTGGGAAATCTTTTGCTCCTTGTTGTGTGTTTGACTCCAAATCATGATCCATGGTGGGTCTCGAAGAGGAGCGTGTTTTATCGTGGGCCTGTGTGGATGATGCGATGGTGAGATATGAGGTTGATAGAGGTAGTGAGATGGGTTTCGAGTGACTGAAACAATATATGTGTGTATTGTCATTCAACACATGTATTTTATGAAGCCTGGTACCTTGGTCCTCGATTTATCTTGATCACCCTCTTTATATATATATATATATATGTGTGTGTGTGTGTGTGTGTGTATTGGCCCTCAGCTCCATTCAGCAAGTGGTGTAGATTGGTTGAGAAGCCACTTGCTTGAGGTTAATGCCCTTTCAGTCTGCTGACCTGTTCCCCCAGCACCAGATTTCCAGAGCTGGTTCGATCTTATAACGCTCGGGGGAAATGGTCCTAGCCACATACTCTTTCTCATGTGGCTCTGCTAAGAATGGTTTAAGAGATCTATCTGAATGCTTAGTGTAGTATATCTCGGGACAGGTTTTGGCGGGACGTAATTACATGATTGGATGCTACCACAACTTTCCATGGCTGCCTCATCTGATGCCCTTTGATATTGTAAATAGAAGGTGGCTGGTCAAGAGACAAGTCCTGAACAAACTTACATTGGCGGTGAAGTCTTGGGTGGAATCGGAGATGTTGTGCGTGCGTGGAAAGCTGCGGCTCGCAGACAGATGCCAGCCTCAAGTCGCCGTCTCCCGACCAAGGGGCAATATAAATTTCTCGTCCTGGATATCCAGGACTAAATGAGTATCAGACCATCAGACTGAGGTATTTTCTACCATTTATCGTCATCTTTTCCCCCTTCTTCTGCTGTGCAGACGCCAGATCATCAATCTATGATTGTCCTGGAGATGCTGTCCTGAGATGTTCAGACGTGGCGACTATCCGAGGATGCTCTACTATTTCTTCACTCACTTTTGGTGCTCGTTATGCGCTCGATTCTTGCCCCTGTGATCCCAAGCCTTTGGAGCCTTGGGCTGTGCTTGCCGGTCCTGCGCATCTACATCTTCCCGCGTTTCCCACCCCCACGGCCTTCGCAGGACACGTGTGATAAAGGTAGCGTAGTAGCTGGTAGTGAAAAGAGGCTCCAGGACGGACCGAAACCCCAGCGCCCAACTCTTGCTATCAGGTTCCCTTCCATCATGAATCACCCGAGTCTCAGCGCCGATGACCGCCCTGGACTCTGCCTCCACAACACCCTCACCCTGATCCAACCTAGACCTCATCACAGTGCCACCACCATCCTCCTCCTCACCCCCCAGCTCGTCCAGCTCCTGCCAGAGCCACTCGGGCGCCCTCTTGATCACCTCCAACGGCACACGTTCCCTCAGCGCCACATCCGCCGTGACTAGGACTAGACGGTAGGGCACAACGCCTCCTCCACCCAGGACAAGCCCCTCGACATACTCGACAATGGCATCGTCGCCCACGTCCTTGCCTGCGACCGGCCGTGCACGGATGAGCCCGACACCGTGCGGCGCCTTCATATCGCGCGCCTCGCCCTCGACCATGACGAGCACCTCGCACCCTCTAGCAGCCGCGAGACGACCCAGCCGCCTCATCACGCGCGTGGCCAGGTCCCCCAGCCTCCTCCTCTCCGTCCTGCTTGCCCTCCACCCTCTCCCGCTCCTCCTCCTCACGACACCGCCTCCTTCATCTCCTCCTCCCACCCCCACCAGCAACCCGTCCCCGGTGGTGGGAAGAAACCCAGGACGACCCTGCGCCGACGGCCTAGAACCCACAAAGTTGTACAAGTCCACCACAACAATCCGATCCCTCCACCCCAGTCCCGCAAACCCAGCCTCCGCCCCCGCCACCCGCGCCCGCCCCCTCGCCCTCGCAGCCAACGCCTCCTCTCTGCGCCGCGCCGCCTCGTCCCAGATCCGCACCCGCCCGTCCTGCGGGTTCAGCACGGCCGGTATGAATCTGTTGTCGTCTGGCGGCCGAGGCACTGTGGATGTTGATATTGTGGTGGTGGTGGTGGTGGTGGTGGTGGTAGCAGCGCCAGTGACGACGGCCCGCGCAGCATTCGCCCTCGCGTCAGCATCTCTCCTCTCGCGGGCAAGCCGGGCCGTCTTGGCGCGGACCTGCTCGAGGCCGGGCCGGTTGAGTTTCCCCCTGCGCTGGGCCTTGCGCTCTCTGCCGCCGCCGCCGCCGTGGAAGCGGCGCTGGGTGAGGTTGGTGGTGGTGGTGCTGCTGGCGCTGGTGGTGAGGACGACGGCGGCGGCGACACGTGAAAAATCTGCTCGGGCTTTGGAGAACGCCAGTCTGCCAACGGCGGAGGCTCGTGGGCAGGCCGACATGAGACATTGGTGGACGTTGAGACGGCCGGACGGGAGAATGAGGAGCAAAGACATCACTTTATGATTGCTTCGCCGGAGGAATCGTGGCAAGATATCGTGCTTTCTTGCTCATGGCCTTTTCTTGTGGCGCACGAGGCATTTTCTGGGCGATAATGGCTGTGTGTCCGTTGTCCTGATGTGGCACCATGTATTGATCAGAGCGTGTTGTTGTTCGCCAAAATCTGATCATTGTACGGCGCCGCTGCGGGTGATGCCCCACTTTTCCCGGCTGGAACAGCAGAGAGAAGGACAGAGGTTGTTTAGACTGCAGTTTGGTTCCTTTTGGCAGTGGAATGAATGATTCTGGCGATATTTGATCACTACCTCTTGAAAGTATGTCTGCGACAACGAGATGCCAAGATTGCCTCGATATCCACGAGGTGCAAACCATTCCCTGCCCAGGTCATCTGTTCCAGCCCAGAACGCTGCTGATCCAGGACATGAGGCCCTTACTATTACCGCCACCGCCGCTGCTGCTGCCGCTTTCGCCCACAGCACCAGACCGAGGCTCGCTCAGGCTAACACCGCCAGCAGCGCCGTCTCTTGATCTGTCCTGTGCCTCGTCTCCCTTCCTCACCGACACAGAGGTGAAGACGATGGAGAAATCTCCCTCCTGCTCGCCAAAGAAGCTGCCAGCCTCTCGTCAGCATCAACGGGCAAGGCATTCTTAAGAGAGTGTGTGGATGTGGACGCCCGCCTGCCTTCTCATCATGAAGCTAATCCTCCTCACGTTCTTCAGGTCAAGCGGCGTCGCGTCTGGCTTCGCCTTGCCACGGTATGTTGGCTTGAAGTCCTCAAAGGGGATCACAAGCTGACAGGCCGACCCCCTATTAGACCCAGGCTGCCCGGTTTCGGCGGTGGCGGCGGCGGCGACGAAGTCGTACTCCCAGCTGACGGTGCTCTGCTCTCTGCCGTCTGGCCGCTTGGGCAGCACCTCGTCCTTGAGCGTGATGGTGTACCTCTTCCCGTCGGCCCGCGCCACGTCCAGGACGAGGACGTCATACGCAGACACGTCGAGGGCGGGGAAGCCATCCACAGTCCGCTGCGAGGCAAAGCCTGCACCACCGAGGATCTTGATGTCCAGGGTGCCGTGGAATTCGACACCGGGACCGACATCAGCCGGCTGTCCGGGACCGAGCACGGTCAGATAAGACTGGCTCCGGCCATCGCGGACACGGTCGTCCGAGGCGGTAAACTGGGAGGCGTCCCACGGTCTAGCGGTGTGCCATCACTTTGATTTAGCTTCTGGCCTGGTGTACGCATGAAGGGATCTGCATCAATGTACGCTGGACTACCATAGTAACATGAAATTATACATTCAAAAGGGGACGAAAGGAACGTGTGTGTGTGTGTGTGTGTGTGTGTGATGAAGGTCTGCTGCATGCATAGATTGAGTGCATAGCCTGCACGCCGGTCCGGGCATAGTACCGGAGCAGAGTGGCAAGAGGAACCAAGATCCAGACCCGCCCCCCCCCCCATAAAAAGCACGATGCATATGCGCCAGGCCCAGCAAGTGTGCACATGCATCCAGGAGGAAGCACTCCCCTGCAGGAAGGAAGCCCTGTGCATAGACACCTGGAGAATACATGGGAGGAGACACGGCCCCTTCGTATTGCATCATGTACTACCCTGCATGCTTGCTTGCTTGTTGATTTCGGGGCGGCGGATACGGCGGAAGATGAAGAAGCAGAAGAAGCAAGAGAGGGTGGTGATTCTCGCTCGGATCAGACGGTACAATCGAGTGTTGGGGCCGGGATAGTATTGAAAGAGGGAAGAAGTGGTGTGTGTGTGGGGGGGGGGGGGTGATTGGGAAGGGAGAAGGGTGCTGCTATCAACATACCTGTCTCCTCCGAAAAGGTACATGATGTGCGAGGGCGGAGGCCAAGATTGCTTCTTCTGCTTCTATTCTCGCGCCTGAATGGCCAATGAGCGACATTGCGAAGGGGAAGAGGGGGGTCCCCTACTATGGTGGTGGTGGCGGTAGTAGTACTGTGACGACAGCCCGTTAATGTTGCAGTGGTAGCGGGTGAGCTGAAAAGCGCCTGTTGGGTCCAGCGAGATGAGCGGCACTCGGGACCCAGCGCACGTACACAGCCAAGTATATCCCCCTCGTAAACCCGGGAAGACAATCAAGCCTCTTTGTTCGGATAGGGCCTGCAGAGAAGCAAGAGAGAGACATACAGTACCCGAGGAGGGGTGGGGTCGAGTTGATCCAGCTCGATTCCGAGCTGGCTGCCTGAATAGTGGAGCTGGTTGATCTGGCGACAAGCAATCAACACTGCCGTCGTGATCCGTGTGTAACCGTTTGCGGTTCGAGTTTGACAACACCCAGACAAGGGACTCCTGATCAATACGAAATGAAGTCTGGTTGGTGCGGGCGTGCGGGCGTGCGTGCGTCGATGCGGGAGATGTCGAATGATGCCCCCCTCCGTACCGTACCGTATCAGCCAAGCCAAGCTTTGCCCAGGCACCATACAGACAGTAGGTAGCACTTGCCATGTGGCCCCCGCCCCGGCGCGGAAGGTACTATGGATGTGTTTGGGTACATGCTTGTTCAGGCTGAGACCTGTGCGCCTGCCTGCCCCGCCAGAGACAGGATGACAGGGTCCTTTTTGTTTCCGCTACTACTACCTACTGGGCAGTACTTGGCTTTTTAGAAACTTTTCTTGGCGCCGGGACCTATCGAGTACCTCTGACATCAGTTGCGACTCGCGGGGATAGCCTGGTAACTCTCGAGTCCTCGACTGGGGGGGGGGGGGTTCCTCAAGCGTCTCCACATTGGAACACGATTGAAGACGATAACCCTAATAATAAACAAGAACGAAAAGAAAAAGAAAAAATCAAAAAAATCGAAGAAACAAAAGGGATCCATCCGTGTGAAATACCATACTAAGTATACTTTGTTCTTTCTTAGTCTCCTTTCCCCCCCCCCTCTCTCTTCGTGTATGTACCATGAGCACCACTAAAAGTATATACGTATTGGGAAAGATGAATACGGTCTCATGCACGCCATCTCTGTTCCGGTGGACTTGGGATGCTGCACGCCGGGGAAGGAGGAGAAAGCCTGTCTCTCGTCAGATCCTTATCAGAATATTCACACGTGACCCCCAGCTTCGATCTCAGCCTGCACGTCCCAAGCACCAAGCATCGAGAAGCACACGCAGCCCAGTCACTCTCTCTCTCTTCTCTCTCCTACGTCATGAGGATCGCCCCGTCGCACCGCTCTTGTCGAGTCGAAACCCACTTGCTGGCAGTTCACGCCCTGTCTCTCCTCCTCCTCCTCCTCACACCACCCCCACTTTTCTTTCTTCTTTTCTTTTTTGACTCGGCCAGAACTTATCCGTGCCGCCCCCCGGGACCGCAGATGAGAATTCAATTTATTCCTGGTCCTGGCGGGCTTCTTTTGCCCGTGCGTGTGGCTGGGATGGATTAATTGCCTTTTTTTTTCTTTTCTTTTTTTTACTCGCCGCCGCCCTCGTCCAGAGGAAGAACCATCGGAGGTGGGCAGGCAGCCACATTCAAGCACCGTCGCCTTCTGCCCCAGCTTGCAGATCTTAACCCTGAACAGAGGCGAATGTAACCAGACCAGCCTTTACGAAGGAAGGAGAATGCGAGGCTTTTGATGCGAGCCTGCTCATTTCGTCCTAACCTGGCTTAGCCACCAACTCTACTTTCGAACCTTTTTTTTCTTCTTCCCCTTTCCCTTTAAATTCTTTTTTTTTTCTCTTCTTCTCGCTCTTTTCGGGCTTAGCTAGTTAGCTAAAGTAGCCAAAAATAAAAATAAAACATACAAATAGAAAAGAAGAAAATTGTTTTTCTGTACGCGTGATCGAATTCGGGTCGTACATGCGGGTGGGTGGGTGTGACTCCACCCATACCTACCGCCCGGGCGTTTGGCTGAAATGTCTAGTGTTTTCTCTTTTTTCCTTTTTTTTTTATTTTTTTTATTTTACTTTTACTCTTTCCCTTGTTCTTTTTCTGAGATCAGCAGAGCCGCATGGTTCTATTTGTTTTGGGGGTCGAGTATTAAGGCGGGGGGAAGCGGCTTGTTGGTTTGGGTTTGGGTGGGCCGATCGAAAAGTGTCCCCCCCCCTCTCCTTGCGAGGCTGCAGCAGACAAGGCCCAGGGTTGGATCGCAATGGTGGGTTTTTGGGTTTGGTCACACCCAACAGGAAGAAAGAGAATCCCCACCCCACCCCCCGCCCGGACAAATTCGTCAGGCTGGGCCCCCCCCCGGCTCTCGCTCTCAAGAGAAGAGAAGAAGGAAAAAAAAGGAAAGAAAGAAAAAAGTACACTTCCGCGGGCTGAGCAAAATGAAACCTGGCCGGGATGTGTGATTGAGACAGTACTGTACATACGACTTTGGCGCCAGATCTCAGCTCGACACTTTCTCATCACAGCGCAAGAGGAAAATGTGACCGGGGAAGGGGGGGGGCGGCGGCGGCGGCGGCGGACCAGGGGAGGGCAGACAGCAAGGCTTTCTCTCTTTTCTTTTGGGGAGACGCCTCCTTCCCCCTTCCCCCCTTTGCCTTCGGGCACTCTCGCTGGTCGCGAGATTGCCGGTCCGAGTCCGATACTGCGAAGGATTCAGGAGTTGTTGTGGGTCCGGACTCAGGTGGGCGTTTTGAGGAGACGGGGGGGGGGGGGAGAGAAGAAGTACCATGCAAGAGGCACAGAGAGAGAAAAGGACAACAGAGCATAATTTCGGCATGAGACGGTCAATACCTGGTCGAAAAAGTCCGTTGTTAGACTGTGGGCCCCTATTGTTGAAAGCCTCGCGCTGTGAAACGTTTGCCTGTTTCGCGGCGTGGGTTGATTGTTGATTGACGCGAGAGTCGTCGTGCCAGTGCCAGTAGGCTGTCCGCGCGCCACATGGGACTATTCGGATCCCCAGCATTTTGAGTTCACTCATGTCCTTTGCCCGAGATCCTGATACTTTTCTTTCGACGTGGAGCGCGTCTGAGGCTTAGACCGTACACAGAAAATGAATTGATCTACCAGAAGGAACACTGACAAGTTGATGCATGTACGACAAGATTGAGTCGTCTACTAAGCTGTCAATAAGTCGTTGACAGGCTGATGTGAGATTATTTTCTCACTTCCTACCAATTCTTTTCTTGTTCCTTTTTTTTTTTTTAATTCTTTTTTTTTTTAAAAAAATCTGGTCTCTCTCATCTCACTCCGCTCACCGTTTTCGTCCCTCGGCCCGTTCGTGATAAGCGCTCCCGTCACGTCTCATAGGGCTGAGATTACCTTTCGCACACGGGAGCCAAAATCTCACCGGGTCCGTGCCTTAATTTGGTCTCCCCTCTCTTGCTCACCTGTTTCTGTCTGTGTCCCCCTCTCCACATTGTTTCTGTTTGAGTGGTAAGAATGGGTCCGGAACGGAAGGAGATAGAGGGGCAGAGAGAGAGGAAGAGAGAGGACGAGAGGGGGGGGGGGAGGGGGAAGGAGAGAAGGAAGATCATGCCGTAGAACTATCCATGTGGGCGGTCCGTGGGTCGGTGCCGAGAATTTCGCGACAGAAACCCGAGTTGGTTGCTGTTGCTTGTTGTTGTGCCAGATGTGGTCCCTCTGGGCAGATGTCGATTGGTGAAGGGGCTGCGGCACAGCAAGCCAACAAACAGTTGGAGGGAGACGGCCAAAGGCCTAGGCTCTTGACAACCCCTGGCTGGCCGGCTTCAAGGGTGGTTTTTTCGGCCCCGTGTCAATGAGGATCGAGGAAGGAGGAGGGCACCATGGTCTGCTGCTCATCGAAAAGGTGGAGAATCCATCTGGGCGATGAGGACACGGTTGGTCTAAGGACAGGACTTTGTGTGATTGAATAGGGAGTAGACAATTTTAAGCTTTCTTCAGACACTGCATAATAGATAGCATAAAATTCATAAACTAGATTGTTATCTCGACAGTACTTCTTTCCAACGGGTCAGTGGGACCCAACAACAGTTCGCGCGCGTGTACATAGTAAACACCCTCTCCCTCCCTGCCCTTTCGAATGCCGATCCCCCGGGTACCAGGCAGGCGTGAACCAAACTTGATATCCCACCCTCGCGCCCTCTAGAGAACAATGAAAAGTTAATAAGAAGAAAAAAAGAAAGAAAAAAAGGCGACACCAGAAGAAGGATTTTCGCATCTCCGGCCCCCTTTCCCCTCTGCAGATCTCAAGGAGAGGGCTCCAAGGGCCCCAAGGGCCCCAACATATAATGACACACACATAGAGAAGGATAAGAATGAAAGCGCACATGCCCTTCCTCCTCTCCTCTGGCCCCCAAAAATCCTCCCCATGGGTTTTTTTGTGGTTAGCATCTCCAGACCCAGCACCAGCGTCGCATTGAATGCAACACAGCCAGTGGAGCCGGTCCACGAGGAGAGGCGACCCCAAACCGAGACCCTAAACTTTCCGCTGCGCTGGAATTCCGTTCCAAAGCCAGATGAGACCAAAGCCAGATGAGACCAAGACCAAGACCAAGACCAGTCCAAATCAGTCCACCGACCCAACGATGCATGAAATCACTTGCTGGCGAAAAAGAAAGAAAAAGAAAAAGACAATTCCCGCCGCCCCATTTCCACAGCTATCATTGGAAAGAATGAAAGTGAGGGGGAAAAAGACAAAAAAACATAAGGCATCATTGACAGGAAGGAAAAGAGAAAAGGAAAGAAGTATCCAGTTATGATGAGTTTCGTGTGAAGAAATTGTTTTTGTTTGCACCTTTGACTCTCTGCACTTTGCTGCCCTTTAGAAGGAAAAGGAAAACAATAAGATAAAATAAAAACCGTGACCGATAAACCCGTGACGCTTTGCTCTCCTTGACCATCTGACCTTGGGGCCCTTTCATGACGGATACATGACAACGTAAAATCGGTATATATGCATGATGAATCAAACATCAAAAAAAAACAAAAACAAAAAAACACGAGCAGCCAGAGAACATAGAGATGTGTTTGCGTTTGTGTGTGAGTGATTGTGGAGACAAAACCCATCACCCCCCATTGCTCTCTGGAAATCCCAATCCTCCAAAACTCCGGCCCAGCCAACCCCTCGTGGGTGAGCCTCGCCTTTTGAAAAACTCCACCAGAAACCACTTTGTTGAGATTATAAATTTATATTTGGGTTTTCGAAAACCTCTCTTTCCTCTTGCCGTGGCTCATGGCGAGCCCATCGACAGCGGGGTGGCCGGGTAGACGCTCCACTCCGGCTCCGAAGCCGCGTCGGAAGAACCCGAGTGATCGAACGAGTGTGAGAGGGCAGGAGTCTGATGAAAGAGTCGCGTATCAGCGCTTCCGTTCTTGTTTTTCTTCGATTGCGTACCATACGTTGACGTGTGTTGGGTTGGGGGGGGAGAAGAGAGATGGGGGGAGAGGGTAAAAAACAATAACAAGGAATTCGTTTTGTTTTTGACTCTCACCGCACGCACATGAACAGAATGATACATTTTGTTTCATTTCTCTTTTTTTTTCTCTTCTTTTTTTTTTTGGTTGTTCTCTGTGGTGGTGGCGCTCATCTCTCCATCTCTCCATCTCTCTTCCTCTTTCCCTGCTCTCTTGTCCCTTTGCCTCTCTGTCCCTTTACACTCTGGGAGGTGCGGGAGCAGGATAGCGGGAGCGGTAGAGATCAGGTGCAGCGAGGTGACCGGCGGCGGTGGCCGTGGTCGAAGAGGATGAGGAGGTGGTGGTAGACAGCACATCACTACCGCCGTAGGAAGGGAAGGTGGAGACGGGAGGGAGAGCCGATGACGATGACCTCGACGCCTGGTGCTGATCTTGGTGTTGGTGGTGGTGGTGAGAACTCACATGAGGATTTGAATCGTAGGGCGAGGCGGTCGCGGGGACCCCAAGCGAGTAGTCGCCGTAGCTTGCAAACGACATCGACTCATTCCCCTTGCTACCGGTGGTGTTGTACGCCTCTGAGAAATGTGTCATGGGCGGCAGCGTTGGCGCAGCAGTGGCCGTGATGGCTGGGGTGCCCATCCATGTGGTCACAGCAGGGTGGCCGGCGTAGAAGCCGTTGTCGCTGGGCGGCGAGTAGCTGTTCTGGTAGGCGGAGAAGGGGGGCGGGCTGGAGGCGGGCGGGCTGGGAGAAGGGAAGAAGGGCTGGTCCTCCGGGTTCATGGGCGGGGTGTAAGGGGGGATGGCCACTGGGGCAGCCAGATGCGCATGGTTCGGAGCGGGAGGAGAGGAGCGGCGCCTCTGGTGCTGCTGTGCTGCCTGCTTCTTGATGCTGTTGACCTTGGGGGACTTCTTGGCGCTGCTGCCCTTGCCCTCCTCGCCGGCCGCCTTGCTCTCGAGGAACTGCATGCGCTCCTTGATCTTCTTGCCTGTAATTTGCAAAAGAATTGCCAGGTCAGTAAAGAAGTCTCGGAGAGGCATCCTGGAAGGGGAGTCAATGTAAGGAGGGTTAAACTCACGGTAGTTGCGCTGGGCAATCCTGTTCTGGATTCGGCGGCGCTCGGCCAGGTCTGATACTTTGGTCCAGTCCTCGTCTGGGTGTGCGGATGCGCTGAAGGCACTGCTTGTGCTTGGGTACTGCCTCACGGAGATGGGCTGTGTGTGAGGTGCAGACCAGGCGCTGTACTGGTGCTGGTAAGGATGGTGTGCCAGCGGGCCCACTGGGAACATCTGGTGAGGGTCGGAAGCCATTGTGTTGAGCAAGGGTTGAGTGGTTGTTGTTGTTGTTGTTGTTGTTGTTGTCGTTGACGACGACAATGACGACGACGATGTTGATCTTATTGTCTGGTCCAAGGTCGGTTGGACGGTGTGAGGATGATGAGTGCGTTGTTCCTGGTGCTGGTTGATGTCGTAAGAAGTGGGAGGATGATGTGAGTCTGAGAAACGAGGAAGGAGGAAGGAGATGTTGTGTCTTTAAGAGAAAATCCAGGAAGAGCCTGAGTTCTTGGGGATGTGATATCTATAGAAGTCTGACTGGATCTCTGGTCTGAGGATGAGGCCTTGACCAGAAGGATGATGGTGGAGGAATGTTTCGAGATATATAGTATGTCTGAAGATGGAGGATGCTGGGCAGGTGTAATGGTGGGTCCGAGGTGGACGAGGGACGCTGGGGACCAGGGGCAAGGGTCCATGGGCCTTTTCGACAGGGGTGCCAACCATGTGGAAACAGTAATCCCATGATCCTTGTCCATTATCCCCTGCCCAAGATGTCTCTAAGTATCTTTTCACTCCCCCCCCCCCTCCCTTCTCAGAGCTACGTATCTACGTACCTCACGTACCTTAAGTAGCCTAAAGAAGTGTCTGTCAGTCAGCAGGATAGAAAACGGGAGGAATAAGGCTGTGTGGTAGCCACCCACCCACCAACACAGGACGGTACATATGTACACCCAAGAAGTTACTCTTCGTACCTCATGTATCTCATAGCCCTGTCACAGTAGGCCCGTCCTGGAGAATGGAAGGTACGACGCAGGTCTGGACGTAGCGCGGCCGCGACCAGCAGGCCCAGCAGGCCCAGCACTCTGGTCGCAGAACCAAAATAGGCCTACCCACGTGTACTACGTAGCAGCAGCAGCAGCAGCAGCAGCAGGAGAGGCCAGGCAGAAGCAAAAGCACCCCAGATGCGTGTATGCACCTCACTCTTTTTGTTTTGTTTTTTCCCCTCCACCCCTTCTCTACGCCCGTGTTGATTGGGCGATTGGGAATGGTCGTTCCCACACACGAGAAAATTCCTTCGAGCACGAGGCAGTGTTGTTTGCTTCATGCGCCTCTGCAACAGGCTACGAGAATTTTCCCCTTTTCAACCAATAGTGGAAGGGATAGGCGCGCAGCACAGCAAGGTTTGGTGGTTGGCAAGGTCCGTGGAGAGCAATCGGAAGGCTTTCATAGGGCAGGGCGCACCAGATGGTTGCTAATGCATGGAACGTAGCGACACTTAGTTCTTCGTCTGGCGACCGAGACGGGAGATATCGTATACAAGCCCGTACCGTACATAGTACGACTCGAGCGGGATGGAGGAGGCTCAGCTCGAGCCTAGCTCATCTCTTAAGTCACGCCGGCAGGTACAGCACGAAGGCTTTCCTTTTTCTTCTTCTTTGCTTTTCCTCTGAGCCGGCCAGGGAGTGGGATTTGTGACTAAGAGAAGAGAGGTTGATCGCATCTTGAGCAAATTGGGCTGCATACCACGGTACAGTATCGTGTTTGTTGTCTGCAAAAAAGAGGTGATTACTGCATGTCGCTTACAACCTGGCTCTTCGGATGCACACCTACCATCAGTAACAGTACCGCACCTCAGAGGGGAGAAGAGAGGCGAGCAGACCCCGAACGGACCCAAGTCTTGGTACTGTCGGACTTTTGGGCTGGAGCACTATAGGCTTGGCGATCCCGCGGAGAAAATAGGGTACCCATCTGTGCTGCTATGTACCAGGACGTGGTATTATTTTCGTGTGTTACCACAGAAGGATCGCAGGTTGGTGGGAAGGGAGGGGGGAGGGGGACTGAGAACTGGAGAATGGCAGCACCAGAGCTGGAGACGGAGGAGGGCAGGGGGGGGTGGAGGGACGAGCAGAGAGGGGCGTGTGCTAGAGAGAGCAGCGGGTCGATCGGGTCCACGGACAGGGGCCAGGGCTTCTCAGAAGTACCAAAATAACGTACAGGATTACCCGCTAAAACGACAAGAGCAAAACGGAGTGCTAATTCTGGGAAGGGACTGCCCCGATTCCCCTCAAGTCCTCCGTTTACCAGCCCTACGCGAAAGGCCTCACTCCAACCCGCCGCAACTAGTCCTCTCTCTCTCTCCCTGTCTCTCTCACCACCACCTCCACCACACCTGCACCACAGCTCCACGGTAGCTCGATTGGATTTCCAATTACAGAAACCACCGTCCCAATCTCAGTACTAGTCGCCAGGTATGTGATCCACGCGCAGCGACAGAGTTGCTGGTGACCCATGCGATGCCTCTGCAGACCAGACAACCTCGTTTCAGCACGAGCAACAACTAAAAAAAGGACAACAGCAACAGCAACAAACAGACAAAAAATTCGTCGAGGGTGGCTACTGCACGAGAACGGAACAACACCGCCTTTCTCATCATCATCATCATCATCACCACAATTACTACACATGTAGCGCGGGGTAAATATTAAGCTTGAATCGCCGTGACAGGCAGACGTCAAGGGAGCTCCCCCCCCCTCTCTCTACCCGGCGCTCCGGTGCGCCATGTCGTAATGGAAGCCGAGTCCTCAACGAGCTCGTGCTAAGCCTCGCCACGACTGGGAGCAACCTGGTCCTCGAATTTTAGGCTTCATCCAATGCCAGCGGCGGGATCGTCCAAACGGCTCTGGCTCGCTGCTGTACGAGTGGCTGGTGCCGCTTTTTGGCCGCTATAGTGGCATAGGCAACCAAGTTATGCCGCCATTCCTTCGGCGGGCAGCTCCTATCGGCTACAATCTGAGCCCTTTGGCTACATGGGCCCTTTTGGACACCATAGTGCTACCGTGACTATGGTGCTATGTTACTATGCTATCTGGGATAACGCTGCCGCTGCTCTGGTGGGTGCCCACATCACCGACGCTGAATAAGAAGAAAAAGGAGAAGAAAAGGCCCAATGTCGATCACAGAATTTCCCATGGGAGGAATAGGAAGAACGATTCGACATGCCGAAAGGGCCGACTTTTTGAGAGAACCACGGCGATCCCATCGTGTGACGGTGACAAGACCTCTCTACCCTACTTGTAGCCGATAGGGCGCGAGAAGTGAGTCGCTGGGGGCCGTGGTCGTCGTCGTTCTCGTGAATCTCGTTCCCGTTGGGTCGTTCATCCTTCAGTGCACACACAGCACTTTGCCATAGTCCCAAGCCCACTCACTCACTCACCCAGGCAAATGACCCACTCCTGTGACCCGCCATCCGCCACCACCGTGCAGACCACAGCCCCGGAGGTGAACATGCAATGACCGCTTAGTCCGAAGATTCGGATCCGGAGCAGCCTGGAAACACGATTCATTGGCTGGGCAGACCCCTGCCTTCTGGAGCTCGGCAATCTTCCGTGGGGCCTCGATCAGAAACCATGATCTGTCTGGGAGGCAAGTCTCAACGTTCGAAGACCAGGTTACCGCATATGTGCCCCGTAGT
Source organism: Cryphonectria naterciae (assembly GCA_014850475.1). Lineage (NCBI taxonomy): Eukaryota > Fungi > Ascomycota > Sordariomycetes > Diaporthales > Cryphonectriaceae > Cryphonectria > Cryphonectria naterciae. The sequence continues at coordinate 47,626 of JACWST010000029.1, forward strand.
AGTACATGATTCACATCAGATCGATGTTGGTCTGGGGGGCTGTGACCTCTGATCAGACGCGGCAGAGCTCTACCGGCCGCCTGAGGATGAGCGGGAGCACGACGACAAGGTAGGACAAACAACTCAACAGGGACACACAAGAGAGAGAAGACAAATGGACGGGCGATCATGGTGCCAAAAAGGGAAAGAAAATCAGAAAATCAGAAAGAGAAATCTCGCGTGCACCGGCCAAGCTGATTCGCTCACTAATATCGACACCGCATCGATGAATCGAAAGGACGGCGTGGGGGATGGGATGGGTCATCGAGCCGTGCCCCAAGTTGCCCCTTGGCCAAAGCGTTTTTGCTTCATCCCAGAAAACACGAACATCGGGGAGGGGTCCTCTTCGCGCCGAACCTTAGGGCAAACAGCGCTGACGCCCGTCCCCTGGCGCGTTTGCAACGTCGCCCTGGAGAGGCTACACGCACTAGGTACTAATGACAGCAAGAACGGACGAGGGGGGAGGCCCACAAGGGTACGTGGGCATGAGGATCAGCCCATTTCGTAACCTGCTCCCTCAAGATAAGAGAGGTCGTTACTGACGAAGGAAGAGAAACGCCTTTACTGGGACAATAACGACGAAATCCTGGGAGGATAGTGGTAGGACAGGAAAGGCGTTTGGAGGCTCGCTCTACGATGGCACCATGACAGCCCTTTGACTTGTCACCGGCGTGACACTCCTGTTCGTCTGCGGCACAGCGGGGTTGCACCCCTGGCCTGCTGTGTCTGGGACTTGGTACGCCCTCTGATTGGGAGAATGTCTTTGACCATCGTCCTCACTTTAGACGATGTTCTCTTGATGAGATATGGGGATGGTGCTGTTGCTGCCGACTAACGTTACCTCCCATGGGGACGAGACGGCAGCTCGCCTCGCTGAATATTGCCTGGGTATGGATCTCGCGATCGCCCGCCCGTCCAGGACCACACAACCTGGGCGACCAGCATGTCACAAAAGGACCAGCGTTAACATGAGCCAAGGTTGACAGCCAGGCCAAGAGACACTACGAGGGCAGACATGAAGGAGGAGGAGATCTTGTCTTGGGCCATTGTGATATTGGGGAACACTTTTCCAACTTGAACGGACTGCGGGCGCCTGTGATTCGACAGGATGCGAACCCCCTCCTCCATGTGCGCGGGCATTCTGTCCTCTATCGGACAACCTGCTGCTGGGCGCCGAGAACTCGGCGCACCGGGGCTATCTTGTCTCACAGGGCTAAACAGCGGGGGTCCGCCGCATAGGTCTGGGGCCCTGCAAGCTGGCCTGCTCTCGAGGAGCTGCTTGCTGATGTTGGTACTGCTTGCTTGCCTCCCAAGGTTACGTCGAGAAGGAAGGGGTGTGACCACCATCACCGGGTCCCCACGTGCTTGATAATGCTACTATTTTGGGATCCTGGCCCTTACAAATCGTCAGGTGGCCCTCTGATTGGCTCGCGCCCCAACGAGGGGGCCTGCACTGGCTCACAGCAACCACTCCCGCAGGCCCGGCGCAACAGACAGACCGGGCCAGCCTTGGCTTCTTCGCTTCCTGACCGCCATACCGAAATTGCGACACAGTTTTGCCCTGCATCTTTTACTCTTCTCCCCCTCCACGACCTCCGAGGCCGCCTTTTCACAAGGCTTGAGCACATTCTAGAGTGCGAAACAACCGGTGACGACCGGGGGGGGGAGGGGAGAGGTGCGGGGTGGTTTCTTCAGCCCGCGACGGCACCGATCGGCGACACATGCATGCAACCAACAGCACACACATACACACAAACAACCAAACCCCGTTCACGGTGGAACAAAGATGGCTGACTGTCAAGTCATCATTCCAAGTCCCGACAATGTGGATCGAGAGTAATCCCGTATGATTGTGTATGAGTGCGTGAGACACCGCTCTTCTGCAAGCCAGGCGAGAGTGTGTGTGGGTTGGCTGGGTGTGAGGTGAGATGTGAGGAACCTCCTCCTCCTGCTGCTGCTGCATACTGCTGCTGCTGCTGCTGCTGCTTGGTTTGTTTTCTCCCGTTCCAAACGTGGGGACCGCGGCTCGCGCAGCCCAGCACCAACAACTTGCACCCGAGCACGCACCACTCAGCAGCAGCGCACGTCCTGGCAGTTCCAGCAGTTCCACCCCAGGAATCGCTGGCTCAGTCAGCACCTTGTCCTGTTAGGGCGCAGTGCATCTGCCGGGTCCCCTGGATTACTCACAAAAGATCCCCGTGCATGGGTACAGGGCTCCGCTCCAGGGTTGGAAGGAAAGAGAAAGAGAGAAATAAAAACCCACCAGAAACGGAGTCAAGCGGACATAAGCTGGAGATTGTTTGTCCTTCCCTCCGTTTTGTGCGTGCGTGGTTTGTTATTGGGCCTCTCTTGTCAACACACCCATTGCCTTCTTGACACACACACAAACACACACACACACACACACACACACGCACACCCACCATACCGGAGGCGTCGGAAGCATTTGATCACATGCCTGAATTGCGCGATTGAAATGCTAACATACGATTTCTGCCATCACATCCAGAGCAAGCCGAACACGAACATGGGCACCCTGCCGTGGCGTCTGTACCAAAGATGAGGTCCTGAAGAATGGAGGGGTGGGCGCTCAATAATCGAGTCCAGCCAGTCAAAGGAGGGTGAAGAGAAGTGGGGGAAGGGGGGTGGGCTCAAGAAAAGATGAGTCCTCCTCGTCCTGGTCCTGGTCTCGTCCCCCCAGCGACGTCACAAACCAAGCGGCAGGCAAGAAGGACTCCAAACTGCTATTCTCTGCAGCTCGCGTATATTGCCGATTTCTCATCCTGACCTGCTGACAGGTACGGCGTAACCCCTCCACCCCCCTCCCTCCCCCCCCCCCCTTTCCCCCCCCCTCGACGTACCTGTAAGCATTATCCCCCACAGTCACTTCGCCCGGACCAGGGTTAACGTACGGCTCAAAGACACCTATCAACCTACTACAATCGACATTTT
>JACWST010000029.1:50626-63848 GCA_014850475.1 Cryphonectria naterciae
TGCAACGCATCGTCGACGCACGTGTATGACATCTCACTGCACGCAGAGCAGTACCATGGTAGTACATTACGATACCTAGCATAAGTCCTTTTTACGCCCCCAAAAGGATTCTTTTGGCTCCCCATCCCAGGGGTCCCTGTAATGTCCATAATTCCCTTTTACCTATCTTGGGAGGCAATGATTTTATAACCCAGACCACACACACACAATCCCTTCCCACGCCCCCCCCCCCCCGAATGAGGCAGATTAACGAGCTGACCAATGAGATATTTACGTTTCTCTATGTCTCTCGTTCCCTTTCCCCATTGAATCACAACCAACTTCCCCTCCCTGTTCCAATTACAATACCACTCACCCACAGCCTTTCCCCCCCCCCCTCCTTCTCGGTCATGATGTCTACCGTACGGGCCCGTCAGCTCCTATAGCTAAAAAGGCCCGGAACTCGCTCGAGACCGGGGCTTGTATCCGCATCCTGCTCATCACCATCTCCTCTCTCTCATCCAGCCGCTGCATTGCGCCTCAGCTTGGGAATCTGCCCTTTTTTTTTTTTTTTTTTTCAAATCTCCGCTGCCACTGTCTTGCCCCCCCCCACCCCCTGCAGGATATAGATAAATATAAGTTTGTTTTTAAAAATAAAATCAACAAAATAGCAGCAATCATCATCAATGAGTGGAAACTCGAAAGAAGGGGGGGGGGTGTGTGGAGGCTTCTATTGGTTGGTTCCCTGGTGGTTTTTCCTTCTTTTTCCTTTCGCTTCCTTATCCTATTGAAAATGCTGTGACGTACTGCAAATATGCACAATCAATCACATGAGGACCTCGCCTCATACCCCAGGAGAAGGGGGAAGGTTGGCACGGTGCAGCCGATGGCCGCAGCAGACGCGGCCTACTCAAGCGGCCTGGTTCGAGACGCAGGCCCAAGTTGTCGGGGCCTCACCAGGCCTGAAAGGACATATGTACATATTTGCCCATAGGGCTGGAAAGCAGTGAGCCCCCCTCCCAAAGCGGGGAAGAAAAAGGGACCTGGGTGTGGGCTGGTTGGCCGTCAGCTTTGGTCTGGCCTGGTTGGTCTCGCGGGAGACTAACTTGGCCAGCTGCCAGGGACGGGGGCGTGGCTTAGGCTGCGTCGGACGCCAGGCCATCCCATCCCCTCCTCCTCCTCCTCCTCCGCGGACCTACTTACTGGCCCCATTCTTCACCACGACGACGACCACCACGACTACTTTTTTCTTTTCTTTCCTTTGGTGTGAGAGCTGGTCGTGGGCGTGTGGGCGCGTTGGGCTGAGGTCCTTTAGCAAGATTCCAGACTGGTCTTTTTTCCCCCCCCCACCTCTCTTGTTCACTCGGCCGTGTTCAAGGTCTGCTGCTTTTCTCGGCATTCATCAGCCAGGCACCTAGATAAAATGAACCTCCGCAGAGAATGCGAGGTCTTTTTTTTTTTTTCCGACGTGCTCTGCCACATGCCATGACCTGATAGAGGCCAGGGCCCAGTCGTAAAAGGAAAACAAGAGGGGTCTGTGTCTGCTTCTGCTTCTTCCTTTTCCCACACCGTATCATGCTGACATCTAGTTACCGATCTGACCTGCCCGGGATCGTAAAGACCGTTTTGTTTTTGTTTTCCTTCCTTGGGTTCTAGCAAGACCAGAAGGGTCCAAGGGCTTACTTTCAGTACACCTCTTTTTCTCAATCTTGCGCGCGCGCGCGTGTGTGTGCGTGCGTAGGAGCGTATTCTGTCCTTGTCTACTCTTCTATCCACACGCCTCTCTCTCTTTCCCTCTTTCTTCCTTCGCCTACCGTGGTACAGAGTAGGTCCCAAAAAAACAAAAAACAAAAAACGGGTTATGTTACTTCCTCTCCACCGCTCTGTGGAATCAGCAGGGTATTTTTTGTACACATATTACACAGTAGTATCATATTGGCATGCCTGCGTGTTGGCTGGGCTCTGCTCGTCAGCCCACACCCCTCCCTCTTCTTGTCCCTCTCCCCACTAACCGCCATGCAGCCCGCCTGCCACCCACTCGGTGGCCTTCCCTTTCCCTCGGATACACACACACACACACGCCTTCATGCGAGAGCCAGATTTATTCCCCCCGTCCCCCCCACTCCCCCCCCTCCATCTCCAAATGCATCACCAAAAAAGTGCATAACATAGTAATTCGGCTCACAACAAAAGGACGCCAGATACGTTTCTTTTCTAATCCTCTCCCCCTCTCAACGGTTCCTTTTTCTAACTAAATCGCACCTGAATACGCCATCTAAACGAGAACCAGTTAGCCTTGCCGACAGTGTACCACGGCTCCCTCTATCTCTTGCGTGTATGTGTCTGTGCCAACCCTCCACCCCCTCCTCCATAAGCCAGGGTCATTCCTCAAGTCCAAGTCCATCCCGCCATGTGGTGGTGGAGTCCTTTTTCTTTTTTTCTCTTTTCGAATCTACCAAAGGCCCCCGGGCTGCTGATTGTGGAGTTTTGTGGAGTGTGACATTGTTTCCATACAAATGTGTCGTTATTTGCGTCCTTGCTCTCTCTCTTGTTTTTGTTGGTTTGGAGGGATTCCGAAACGATTCCCAACCCAAAGACAAAGAAGATGCGATCAATAAAAGAAGAAAAGAAAAGAAAGAAAAAAAAAATACTCCACAAGGTCGCAGGATTGGCCAAGCCCACGCTGCGCCCCCCGTCACAGATCGTGAAGGTCTCGTGCCCTCGGGCATCTTTTTTTCTTTCTTTTCTTTCTTTTTGTCCCCTTCTCTTTTCACCGTTTCTTCCTCTTCTTCTTCCCTCCATTATTGATTAACAATGTATTATATGTTTCAATGTTAGTGTCGCTAAATGGCCAGGTCTGGACTCGCCAGTCCGGTTCAGCCGTACGTGATGCCAAGGGATCGTCACCATCCATACTATACCATAGCAAATTAGTGTTCCGCTTCCTCCCATGTCCACCGTTATGCCATCACCAACATCCGTCCAACCGACCAATCAGCCTTGCCTTGTCACACCCAAAAATATGAAACCGTACGACAATTCCCCCCACCCTGCCTGCCCTTTCTCCCTCTCTCTCTCTCTATCTGTGTTATTACTTTGGTCCCAGCGTTAATGGGCGATTCCTTCGTCCGATCCTTCTGTGGAGCCAACAACAACAACAACAACAACAATAACGGCTCTGTAACAGTATATGCTATACTAATCAAGTGTACTGTAAAGGGCGCCCGAGGTGGAGAGTAGTGCTGGCTGCTACGGTCTCTATGTTACAACAACCAATGCAACCCTTCCCCTCCCCTTTCCACTCCATTCCTTCCTCCTCCTCCTCCTCCTTCTCCCCCCCCCCCCCACACCGGAACGGCACCCATGATTGTATATACATAATATTATTCACTGTTAATAATGAAGGGAAGAGAGGACCGGCCCGGCTGCACATTTGTTGTCGGTTTTGTGGTTGATCTTTTTCTTTTTTGGAGGTCCCACTATCTACATGCGATAACACTGAGCCAAATGAAATCTCCTGGAGGAAAAGGCCGACCGACAGGTATCTTTGTTTGGGAAATTGGGGGGGAGGGGGGGTTGTAGACAGGTCACAGAGCGGCCGGCGACCAATTGTGGTCGGTCTCTCTCTTTGGGGCCCCAGAGGCCTAGCTTGTGCGGTGAAACCAGCCCGGCCGGGACGAGCGGTCGGTCCTGTCAACAAACTACCCATAGTAACATAGCCTGGCCAGGCCACAAGGCCTCTCTCTCTCTCTTTTTGGTACTCCTTTCTCATTCATTCATCACACAAAATCCTTCTCCCCTCCGCTAGGCGTATGTAAAGTATGTTTTGTTGTGGTTGCAAACTTTTGAATTGCCGGATAGTCTTAGTAATACTTCTTACCCTTCCCGCACACATCCCCCCCCCCCGGTTCCCTTCTTCTCTTTTTTGTTTTTCTTCTTCTCCTCCGGCGCCTTAAGCCTAACACCAAAAATATGTCACAAGTCCCGGCTGAACCCACCAACCCACCACCAAAAAAAGTCCAGCTGGTCTAGTACCTCCATGCAACCACCTTCAAGAATCCCCCCCCCCCCCCCCAAAAAAAAAGGAGCTTGTGTCGAGAAGGGAACACATGGGAGGGTTGGCCGCCCTCGGTGGGAGCAGCCAAGTTAGGCAATGTTCCGGAAAGAAAAATAGAAAAAAAGAAGAGACGAAAGAAAGAGAATGACAGGAAAAAAACGTGGGTGTGGAGTGAATGACCACTGTTTGCTGACCACATGCATAGCTTAGGTTGAGGAAAGAGGGAAGAGTAACGAGGATGGTATGCAGGGCAACGCTGAGAATAGCAACGCCCTACACACCCTCAGCCAATTCGATTGATTTTCTTTGGGGGGGTGCGCCCGACACCGTCATGATCAGGGCCGATTCCAGGTGAAAGCTCCGGTGGCCAAATGGCTCTCCAAGTCGGCAATCTCCTGCTTGGGCTGCAGGGATCCTTTGGGGCGCTTAATTCAAAAGTCTCTCTCTCTATCGAGGGTGTCGAGGGTCTTTTCCAGGACGGGACTCTACCGCCGGCTAGGGGTGGCGGCCAGGTGCTGTAAGGTCACCACGCTGTGTGTGTGTCTCCCTCCCTCTCTCTCTCTCTCTCTCTCTCTCTGATTCCCCGGTCCAGAAATAGTTTCGGGTTCATCGTATCCAGACGATGTATGTACAACCAAGTACACACACCAGCACCACCATCATCATCATCATCTCCTGCGAATCCCATTGCAACACGCCACACCACTGCGCTACAGTAGTTCACTTTCTTTTTATTTTTATTTTCCTACTTCGATGTCTCTCGGCCATTCTTTTCTTCTTTTTCTTCTTTTCTTTTCCGGGCTGGGCTTCTTTAGCCTTCCAGAAGTTGAGGCCACGTGTTGGGGGCCAGGGGCTAACGAATAACCATCTTCCTCTTCCTACAGAAGAGCGGGGGTACATAGTAGATGCACAAATGTCTGCGAGCAATCCATGTGGTAGGGAGTGATAACGTGGCTTCACATGAGATGGCTCGTTGCAGGCAAAAAGTTCACATAGTGAGTGAGCGGTACACCGGAGTGCCGGCTCGCAGTGTCGTGGTCCCACGAGGGCAAAGATTCCCCTTATGTTGTTCCTGAAGCAAAGCGTGCTGTGTGTAACGGGTTCCCTTGCGCCCTATCACTATAGCTTCCAATCCCTCACACCCTCTCTCCCTCTCTTGAACACACGCGAGAGTCGGTAGAGGGCCAATGACAAGGGGGACAAGGTTGAATGCAGTGTGTGCATTGCGTGTAAGCAGCCCTGCAATTAGCATCCCACTGAGGGGTGCTTTTCTGGAAGCCTTGTCAGTGTGTGTCTTCCAAAAAAGAAATTTCCAACTGAAGCATTATGGCGAATCAGAAGCCGAAGGTGCCGATCTGGTAGGACGTGATAGGTGCTAACACACGCTCGAGTGGGTGTGTACCACACTCAGCCCATAGCGCTTTACTCTTCCTTCAGCTAAAGCGATCGACACGGAGGGGCCACCCCAAGCACCCCCTTAGAGCAGACTGGAGATCACCACAAGACAGACCACAACAGCGCTCATGAAAAATCGACCACTCAATGCGGACACCGCAGCACTTAATTCGGTCCTTCGCCATGGGATCCGTGGGCCCCAGAGCGGCCGCTTGCTGCTACTGCAGGCTACAGGTTGCGCCTGAAGGCTGGAATAAAACGCCTACTGAGACTGTGTAAAAAGCCTCCGATGAATGAATGGCCTTTTGGGCAGCCAGGTACCAATTCCAACGATTCAGTATCGGCTGGCGCTGCATTTGCCCATTATAGAAGATTGGAGCGAGAGAGGCAAGTTCCGACGCTCGAATACCGGCCATTGTGGAGACTTGGGCCATTCTTGTAACACTCGAAGCCTGCCCCGATGACCGATGGCGTTTGCATATATGCCTTCAGGCAGCAAGACAGTTTCTTGCAAAGTTACAGACCACCAAAAGGCATACACCTAATATTCACAACGACAACTCTCGGGGAACGGAATGCTCGTGATTTTGAAACAGATTCGCGACTGTGACGCAATGAAGACCCATAAAGTCGCATAGTAACAACAAGGTCAGAACGGTCGAACATCTGTCCGCTGTCTGGGGGGGGACCTGACGGGTAGGCTGGGCTGCGCCTCTGGCCGCCAAGCAGATGCGCCGCGACATGTCCCACTGTACTTAGTACGATATGATCCTACCGTCAATCGCAGCATTGGGAGGATCCAAGCTCGGATCCTCCTCGGGCCACGTGAAATCCGATTTAGCCATGCATGTAGATCAGGCTGGGTCGTGGTGGTCCTTGAACTGGCTCAATTGCGCGCGCAGTTCACACGAAACCCTTCGTTTATTATCTCTTCTCCTTTGGGGACCGTTTCTGTTTGGTAGCATCAACGAAAGGGCTCAGCGTCTGCTCCGGGCCAACGCTGGGAGGAGACAAGGTGCTGAGGCGAGAGACTACCGCTGTTGACTTCCAGCCTGTTTTGGCCACACCCCCGCGTCAGCATAGACAAGCAACGGTCAGGCTTGTACCTGTACGATATGTCAGACGTCTAAACGCAGGCACGCAGCCATCACAGGGCTGCATATCCTTAGGTCCACTTTTTTAGGAAAGATACATCCATGGGGTGTAAAGTATCCTCACCTGATCGGGAGGTATCTAGGTTTCGTAGTCATCGTCGAATTGCGACGCGCCTGCTCGTTAGCTCCGCTTCGCACCATCGTAGCAAAAATGTATACCTTGCAGGATCAGCGAGTCTCCTACCTCCGGCATGCATAGTGCAAAAACCCCTAGAGATATCGTCAAATGACTCTGGCTTTGTAAGGCTCGCCGCTGATCGCTCTCGGGCTTAGAAATCGCACTGCGGGCTCTCATCCCATACTTAGCTACTTTGAGCAGGATGGTACAACATGTGCTCCCCCCCCCCCCCTTCGCCCCAGGCAGACCGCGGCCGTGTCTACTGTGCCGGGTGTGTGTGTGTGTGTGTGCGCGATGATTCGGAATGATCGGATGACGGACTTGGACGAGTTGCGACTGTACAGGGGCCCGCGTCATCGGCAACCAAAAAAGATATCGAGAGCTCTCGGCGGTGTAGGTTTTGAAGATGGTGTAATCGCATTCACATACAGCGTCCATGTATATACGCGGTAAATGCTACTCGTGCCACGTGCGCCACCGACGAGTACCGGAGTCCTGGTGGACGTGAGACGCTGCCCATGATCCGTCAATCAGCTTGGGGCTGCAGGCGTGATCGGCTGCTGGCGACAGGCCGCAGTGATGATGATGTGCTTGCGTGATGCGCGTGCTTGGGCAGGATGGGGGCCAAGATCGGAGTCGCCGTGATGTGCAGCAGCAGTGGCTGTCGAAAAGTGTTGGACGAGGGCGTGGGGAATGCGACCCCATCTCATAGGGCTGAAGCCGGTTTCACCTGTCCCCACTCCTACGGACCCGACAATGAGGAACGCTCACTGCCTGGCGGGTAGAAGCGAGGAGGAGGTTTGGGCATGTCAGACTGAGCATATATGCCTGCGATTCCTCTCGAGACGTGCCAAGATCCTTCTCTCGAGAAGAGTTAGTGCAACACAGCAGCCCTCTTGTGAGAACGTTAAGAGGTAATTGCTCAGACGGAACAATAAAGAGGAGACTTGCGGTGTGAAGGTCGGAGGGGAGAACGGAGGGTGCAGAAATTCGGCACAGCCAGCCGTCCAGGTAGCCATCAGTTCTCAGCTGGGTATAGCTGCACCCTTGTCGGCAGGGAGTCACAGGCCAGGTTCATGAGCAGTCTGTGACGACGCTGACTGGGCCAGCTGCTTGTAATAGGCGGCCGATACGCGCAATCATGGCTGCTCAGGCGATCTGCGAATTGCCATTTTCTCCCCATCTTCTTCCCTTTTTCTGGTTGGGGGAAGGGAGGGGGGGGGCCTCTGGAGGAATCCCGCAGGCTCCGGGTGATCCTGTACCTAGAGCCATACCAGGAGCAACTTGCATTGGCCTACTCTCCAGGGAGAGAAGAGGAGTGACCAAGAGCCGACGCTGCCGGCGCCAACACCTTAGGGCTGGCCCTCCATGTAGCAGGCACCAACCAATGAGGACCAGTTGAAGGGCCCAACAACCTCGCCCACCTGCCCTGGCGAGATGACCTTATGATCCTGATGTGGTGTACTAAGGCCGATACTGCCGTGGAGCACACACATGGGCTGTCGGATGGGCGGTGCGCCATGGAGGACAGGGAGAGAGCGGGCAGCCAGGGCGGGCATACCACAAGCCCTTGTCGCAGAGAGAGAGAGAGAGAGAGAGAGAGAGAGGTGGTGGTTGGGGGGGGGGGGTTCGCATTGCGTCGTATCTCGACGAGTTACTTTCCCCGTCGAGGAGATAGGGTCTTGCCTGCCCTTCAGCCCGGAAATACAGCGGGCCCTGTGAGCCGGTACGGTCCTCTGTGGAGTGTGACGGGATGGCAGCGAAACAGCGGCGAGACAAGATGCTTGGCAGCCGTGCTCTCATAGCCAGCGACCTGCGTCACCCAAGGACGTGATGGCGCTGCATCTCCCGTGGTCATGAGGAACGGACGGGCGGATGGGTGGATGGGACGGAATGGGATGGACCCGCATCTGCCTGCCAGGCTTGGTTGGACATGTGCGGGAAAGGTATTTGGAATCGCAGGTTCGAGAAGTTCTCGGCCGTGAACGTGATCAACGCTGCCGTCACAGTGCAGTGCCCGGTGGAACATTGAATACTCAAAGCGGGTCGAGGTTGATTCCAGTTCCAGGGATGCGGGTAGCCAAGAGGAGAACGAGATTGGACGAGAAAGACAAGAAGAGGGGGGGGAACAGGGAGGGATGAGGCAAGGCAGGCTTTGTTGGGCACGGCGCGGTGAAACAACGTCGCAGCGGCGAGAGCAGGAATGTGTGTGTGTGTGTGTGTGTGTTGCGTTGTCAGGTCGTGTGGCAGCGGGCGGGAGCAATGGTTGCAGCGTTGTGGCAGTTGTGGAGGGAGAGACCGCACCGCTATTTCGCAGTGAGAACAATATCAACCCCGCCTGGAAAGAGCGGAAAGAGGTGCTACGGAAAGTTTGAAGGTGGAAGGGCGGAAGGGGAAGGGAGCACTGGGGCGGGGTTGCCCCAGAGCCAGAGCCTCAATTGTGGAGAACACCCCCCCCCCCCGGTCAAGCACCTGCCTCGCACACTCATGCCGTCCTCCAGGCAGCAATGCAGCAGAAGTCGCAAGACCACAGAAGCAGCGAGTGATGTAGCCTTGTAGCCTTGTAGCCAAGTACCAATGTCACTTATGTCGCTAAGGTAGCCCAGGTATCCTGAAAAGTAGCCAAGTACCGCACCGGGGTATCGATGTACTGTACTTTGCTCCCAACCAAATGAACTGGCAGGTGCATGGGAGAAAACGGAGCCTCTCGACCGTTTCGCAGGGCCACCAGCAGCTCCCCCCATAGCACTTTCCTTGGTAGTAGCTTACCGTGCTGTCGTGGGTAGGCCCTTCTATTACACAGTACCCATAGCTATACTGACCCGCCAGGGGAGCTCCCTGTTGCGCTGCCAGAGGACATCACCGCCTTGTGATTACTAGCAGCAAGATCTTGACGACGAACCTTCCTTCCCGCCATGACCACAACTGCCATCATCAATCGACGTTGTTATCATCAACCCCATTGAACTACCAACGTTTTATCCTCCTTCACCCCTGGCCCCTTTCTAGGCAATGTCCTTTTTTTTGCTTTATTTATTTATAAATCTGTTGTTTTTTTTTAAACAACTTGCAGCATGTTAACTTGGACAGTCAGCGCACATCGAACTTCTCAAGGTGCAGCCAATCGAATATGAGCCTACCTATCTCGCCCTCTCTTTATTTTTTCATTTTCAACACAAGAACCTGCTGCTGCACACACCGTCTTACCAAACCCCCCACCAGCAGGCCCTTGGGTACAACTAATGAGGCCTTTTGAGCAGCCTAGGCCAATTTTGCGGCTCAAGATCGACTCCCTGCAGGACTTTGCTCCCTTGTTGGGCAACACTACAGCCGACGGCCTGCACATGCAGCAGCATGGCATGGCGTGGCTGCATACAGGCGCCCACTGTCCCTGTCTCTGTCCTCTGCCCGTCGTCCTGCATGCAACTTCTTCCCCCCCCTCTGTGCTCAGCCACCACGGCTCTCAATCTCCGCCTTTTGCTTTGCGTATCACCAGCGCGACACGCCAGCACAGCGCGTAACGTTGATCTGGACTGCCGGTGAGAGAATCACGCCAGGCCAAGCCTACCTTGGCAAGCCATTGCGACAATGTGAGGGTATGCAATCTTGCATCTTGTTCAGCCCGTGATTGCTAATGGTCTCAATCTCGGGTCTCAGATGGGTCTCCCGCCACCAGTCACATCCCGGCCGCGAGCCTTTTCCGCTACAATACCTCCACTTCACTGCATGGCGTCCACATGTGCACATTTGAGTGTTTAGAGGGGTGTGTGTGTGTGTGCGTGTGTGCGCGCGCAATGTAGGCGGGGAGATACTTCGGAATCAAGGTTGCTTGTCCCTCCCCCCCCCCCTGGTACGAGATGGCACGATTCCGCCCGAAGGGACGCAATAATTCATTGCTCATTTTCGTGTTCACAAAAGGACCAGGCCCGAGTCTTTCCCAAAGTCGTCAGTCAACTCATCACACGCCAAACAAGGTCAGGTAACCCTCCTCGGTTGTGACCCAAGTGGCGCACGGCTTGCCCTCGGCATACTCTTCTGGGACATCACCAATATTTGGGCCAACTGCAGAGCAAGTGGCTGGCGCAACATTACGAGGTGCCATCCAGGCCCTCTCCGAACGCCTTCAATGCATCCTTGATACTCCACCGTATCCCGATATTTCACATGAAAGAGAAAGAGAGAGAGGGGGTTGTTGGTGCCACGTCGCGACGATCTACCCTCCCTATTGCCGCTTCAAGAGACCAGATCCCGCGGCCTGCCAAGCCTTTCGTGATGCAATCACGTCGGTCTCGTGCACGCGCTGAGTGAGGACCTCCAGCACGAGCACCCGACGTTGCTTTTTGCGCCTGGGATGTGGTAGCGAGGCAAAAAGCGAGTACAACCCTTCCCACTCCCAACTCTTACGGCCGAGTCCACACGTTTGATTGATCTGTCAGTCTGGAGAAGGAAAAAAAAAGGGACCTGGCGGGGAAGAAAAAAACAACCTCCTTCTCTCGTCCGCCCGGGGAACATCCATCCCACCTCCACCACCCCCCCCCGGTCTCCTTTCCTTGTTCATGTCATTTTATTTCATGATTAGCCGGTTAGGTAGAGCTAGAAAGAGACATATCGCATTCTTCTGAAAAGCCACGGCGCTTCGACGATGGTGCCCAGCCTGCTTTGGGACTGCCTCATGCGCCATCGCGGGCACTTCCATTGGCCAGCCTGTCGGAGGTGGCCATGGTGGTCTGTGGAAGGGGCCGGCCTATGGAGGAGGTTAACCTGTGGAGGAGGCCGTCTGTAGAAAGGGGGCTGCCCGGTTGGCCGGCTGGTGTAGCCGTAGGGCGAGCACATGCCCTTTCCTTGTCAACATGGTCTGTTACTCCCTATGTACTAACCACTAACGTGCCGTGGAGATGCCGCTCGCTATATTGTATTACATTGGGCATCAATCCTCAGCTGGTGGAAGCGTTTTGCCTGACCGCCGGACGGCTTGTCGAGGATAGATCAGGCCGAGCGAGCCAGCCACAGATGCAAGGGCCGCAGGAACGCCGTGCAGATACATGCCTCATCAGGTCGACAAACCATGGAGGTTGGGGGGAAGGGGAAGCGCTGGCAGATGTCTCAGTCCGTCACATTTTTCCGGGGCCAATGCAGAGGGCACTTTGTTTCTTTTCGTGTGTGATGGTGGTGCTGCTGCTGCTGCATGTTGACGTGGTGCCGGCCACTCATTCCCGTGCCTCGTCACCCCGGCGAGGGTTGGTTGGGCTGCGCATTCATTTGTCCAGCCCACCCAAACCGCCCGACAACGCGTCGAGCTGCAAGACTTCAGCTCTGATCAACACCACCACCTCGGCCCTTTCAGGAAATCGATCCTACGTAGAACGTCGCACAGCATCGATATTCACTGCACAACAGGGTACTCGGCGACGAGTCGGATGCGCCCGAGGATCGTCGTATCCGATGTGATTGAAGGCGGTCAGGCCTACCCTCCCATCCCCACTTTATTTTTTAATCATGACGATGATGAATTTCTTTCTTCTTGTTTCCTCTTGTCTTGAGAGGGGGAAGCCAAAGTCCGCTTGTCCCGATCGGGGTCGGCATGGGCAGCAATAGACTGTCGCATCGCATATTAAGCATGATGAAGGGGGTCCGGTCGCGGCGGCCACTTGTAGGTATAGATTAAGTACCACACACGCAAAGTAGACGGCGAATACAAGTCCTGCTCGTCGGCGAACCGACCCCTCGTTCCATTTCCCCAGCGTATAGTGCTTTCTTCAGAATAATGAACAAGAACCAATATGTACGACACTGCAATCCTGCTGCCTGCACTCTGTTTCCCCCCTCCCAAATCAATTTTCGCTTAAGATGATGCACGATCTATGTGCTGCTGGCCCCAGAGCTGAGTGAGTCAATTGCGACCCTCCTTGTCGCTTTCGATTCTCTTTAGGGAATCCTCGCAGATCACACCACCCTCCCTTTCCTTTCTCACCTTCCCCATCAGTCTCCTGTTCATGGAAGAATTAGGAAAGAAGAGGGGGCCATATGCAAGAGAGACGCAACATCATCATCTCGTCTTCCTCCCCCCCCCCCCCACAATTCTTTTCCCCTCTTTTTTTTCTTCAATCACTCTCTCTTTCTCTCTCTCTTTCTCTCTTTCTTTTCTCTTCGGGCCTCGCTCGCTCGCTCCCCATCCCGGGGCCGACGCATCATGTCAGCACCCTATAAAAGCCCTGTAGGGCTGAACTCTGGTTGGGGCTTGAGACAGCGCCGTGGTCACTGGTTCGCTTTGGGAGGGGGGAGGGCGTTTGGCCCCCGCACTGATGCTGCCAAGAGGGGAAAGTAGATGGGGAGGAGGGGAGGGGGCGAAGGTATGTTCTGCTGATTGCTTTTTTTGGGTGTGGGTGTGTGTGTGTGTGTGTGTGTATCTTTCTCGCGGGGGTTGCAAAGAGCGGTGACTGTTAGACTGGGGGGGAGAGAAGGGGGGAAGGTTTGTGTAGAGTTGCTTTCGGGAGGGGGGGGGTGTTTGTGGGGGGCAGT